>JBAMMX010000007.1:3720315-3880315 GCA_037126225.1 Dillenia turbinata
TGGAGTTTTGTTGAGTAATAATATGCCTTTTTTTTTGGGCGAAATATCGTTGGCACTTAAATCATGTTCCTCATTTCCCCCTTCTTAGTCCAAAGATGCATGAAGTAAATAACGTTATCGAAACCAAATGAGTCAATAATCAACTCAATTAAATATCATGTGTCAATTTAGCTCAACATATTTTCAAATTCTAAAATCTTATGGTATAAGTATCATAAATTACAAGATTTTGTTTGTTTTTTTTTTACCAATCGGCTAATTCGGTTCGAGCACTGTAGGGTACATTAAGGTGTTAATTTTTTTAAATCTCATTTTTTTTATTTCTATGATTCAAACCCGAACCTATATTAAGAGAGTGCAGCGTCATATCCAGAATTTGTTAATTTATTGAGTATAGTCTATAGAATAAAATAAAGATATTTTATATTGAGATTTTCACCAACCCGGAGTCAATAGAGTTTTTGTCCCTCTTTTCCCTTTTGCTCATTCAAAGGTTGATGTCGAGATGATTTTTGCTATTCCCTCTTAATAATATAAAAATTCTTCATTTTTGTTAAAATCTTATATCTACTAATTTAATTTTTTTAGCATGATTTGTCAATATATATAAATTTTATATTTTAACAATTATTTTTTAAAATAATATATTTTTTTAATATACATCCGTTCCGCTGAACTTGCTTACCCCTTGAATAATATTATGAAAGTAATTACATTAATATTCATAAGTATAGAAGTCTTGCTGGCCATTTCGGGTACACCATTAGTCAAATCAACTCATATTTCATATTCCAATATTTTTGGGTGAAGTTGCAACATGAAAGTGAAACCATGGTGATTAAGGCCGAGGAGGTCGAGTGTCTGTAAAATCTAATATCACAACTAGGGACCAAAGCCTACCAAAAAAAGGTGGGGGGAGAGAGAGAGAGAGAGAGAGAGAGAGAGGATAAAATAAAAACCAAGAAACTAAAAATTTGTGGTGGATCATGGAAAAGGTAAATCCTACCCGATAGCTATAGAGTGAGAAGAGAAAGTCAAGGTAACAAGTCATACCTAACGATAGAGTCAGTACAAGCTCCAAAGTTCTCTGCTTAAGGGTTCATTACCTGCAGCAAACCTAAAAAAAATGATTATATATGGTTGGTGTGTGCACAAAGCATGAAAATGACTACCGACTGTGCGTGCAAGAACTGTCAAAAAAAATATGATTGCTCTTAAAATAATATCAATTGCTTTCAGGTTCACGTGATACTCTATATAGATTAGAAACCTGTGATCTTCCCACTCCACACACCATCATCAACATTGACACTATTTTCTCTGAACTGAAAAGGACCATATCATAGAATTTGGGAAAAACATGAAAACCCATTTTCATTTTTGAAAAGTAATCATATAATATATATATATATATATATATTTTATATACACAGAGATAGAGGAGGTAGGACTGCTTTATCTTCACTAGTATGTACATTTAAAAAAAAGAAGCTGCAGTTTGCACAAATTTCTGTGGAAGAAAAATTTTGCTGCCTACCACTGGGTGACTGCGGTCAAGCTTTGGGACAACTAAATCTAAACCCCTCTCGAGTGAAAGCGATTTTGATTGACATAGTGCGCAATTAATGGAAAGAATCACAATTAAGTATGAATGCAATCTCTCTCTCTCTCTCTCTCTCTCTCTCTCTCTCTCTCTGTTGTTTTCACTTATAGAATGTAACTTGTCAAACTTGGCCGTCTCTAGAGAGAGCGGTGCGGAGCGGGTGGAAAAACTGCAGATTAATATCAAAATATACTAATATAATAATTATTCTATATTTATTGATGGAAAATTATACTTTTTTAAAAAAAGTTACTATTTTTTTTTTATGTAAAACTTTTGCTTTAATTAAAAATCACTATCCATAAAATAAGGTAAACTATTAGATGTGTGTACTTTTTAAAAATCATTCAGGCAGCTTCCCCTTCTTTCACCCTTGAGGAGTTGAGAGGACTTGAGGACACCCAAACAGTGCTTGATGTAATATTTTTCCCTTTTGTTTTGGTTAGGTGCCATTGATATATATTTTATTTTTACATAACCAATCGTATTGAAATATTCAACTAATTTGATTGAAACAATTAGTTAAAAGAGTATAATGTCCTATCACTATATTCACAGAATATTGATTTCATTGATATTAACTTGAGAATTATAATGGTCATATGATTTATTTCCCGAGAGATCTCAATATCATTACAAAATGTTCTTTCTCCGGGCTAACTTTTGGAATGAGACATGATGATTCATACCATACAATCGTCAAAGACATTTAATGTTTTTCTAACCATAAACAATTGTTTAGAATGAAAATTCAAGAAATGAACAGTAAAATTGTTGCTCTTTTTGGTACACTTACTACATTAAAAATGGATTAATATAAGGTTTTAGTTAGATGGAATTTTAACAAATCATTCTTTGTCTCTCTCGTGGTCTCATGACCCTTGCAAAACTGAGAGGAAGGAAAATCGAATGAGATTGGTATGGTTGTAGTAGATAAGTAACTAAGCTTGGCAAGCGCGACAAAGTCAAGTCCCATATCACAGAGAGAGAGAGAGAGAGAGAGAGAGAGAGAGAGAATTTCTCGAGAAGAGTGTGGGGCTTGTGGGGTGGACATAGCAAGCGATACCAGTCTTCTCTTGTCTTTGTATTAGAATCAAACTTTCCATCATATATTTTGCATTTGGGCAGTGACTGTCTGGTGTGGGTCCCATTACTCCTCAGCCAGTCAGGCTTCACGGACGGCCACTGCTTATGCCTAATCACGGCAGACCCTCTCTCTCTCTCTCTCTCTCTCTGTGAAACCCTACGACCATGAGGGATGCCTTTTGGAGTGTAGATATAATTATAGCATAATCATTTTTACCTGATAAATGGCTGTAAAGGTCATTAACTTTTTACTCTCTCTCACTGACTTTTGTATCAAAAGTCTAATCCGATCTCCTGCGACCTCGGTCACCCATTTAATATTGGGCGACTTTGATTAAAAACTTATAATTAAACGATTTGTTTTATTTTTCAATGAGTGTGACGTAAATGAATCCCGTAAATTATATATGAAATTTTATGTGATAATAATTTCACAGTATATATTAAAAATATTTTAATTAAATATTTTTTTTAATTAATAAAAACAATATTAATAATTTGATTAACAACTGTTTAGCACATATCGATTAAAAAATGTTGATCAATTTACAGGATTAATTTTAAAATACCCTTCAATCAACAAGTTTGATTTTTATTTTTAATATAAAAAATAAAGAAAATTATTATTCATATCTAAAAGAAATAGTACCTACTACCAAACAAAAAAAATGATATATATATATATATATATATATAATATATATATAACTATGTGTGATAAACGTTAAGGTTAAGATGAACACGATAGATTATGGATAATCATCGCGCTAATATTTATATAATTAATATTAAAAC
This sequence comes from Dillenia turbinata, assembly GCA_037126225.1. Classification (NCBI taxonomy): domain Eukaryota; kingdom Viridiplantae; phylum Streptophyta; class Magnoliopsida; order Dilleniales; family Dilleniaceae; genus Dillenia; species Dillenia turbinata. The sequence goes on from JBAMMX010000007.1 coordinate 3,723,800, forward strand.
ATTGAAATGATTATTTGGTAGAAAAAATTACATCATCTTAATTCCTTGTCTATTTAGCATTGAGTTTAAACCTAAGGTGAAAATTAGGTGAGCATATTTGGATAATGTTAAATTATCAAATATTATAACAAAAGGTTTGTGAAAATATTTTATATAAATCATACTAAGAATCAAATAATATTACTCTTTGAGAAACTGAGATTAAATTTCGAAATAATAATAAATAATTTTTTATGCAAAAACTTTTTGTGCTATAATATTGTATTAACAAATGATACTCAGCATCTTAATCAAAGAAATGTGATGAACGGTATCTGCAAGGAAAACCGTGTTCATATTTAAGCTAACTAAGGCTGAAAAGACCCAGACAACATACATCAACACATAATAATAATATAAATGAAAAAATATTCAATATATGAGAGAGAGAGAGAGAAGAAGTGGTCCAGCTGAGTCTATGGCTGACCGACTTTTTTGAGAAGCCGTGTTAGATAAGGGGAGAGAAAGAGATCAGGGGAGAGAGAGAGAGAGAGAGAGAAAGGAAATATTCTATTTTGCTTTCATGAGTTTGGGTGTTCTCTAGTGAATAATTCAAACAACAGTGAAGAACAAAAAAGAACTATGTTTGCGTGGGCATGAGAGAATAGCCTTCTTTTAGCTCATAGTTAGTTAGTATAGATTTGGAACCATGTTTTAGTTTTGGGAGTGTCTTCTTTTATTTTGTTTCAGAATTCAGAGCAGAAACAAAGGCAAATCTCAGCTATTTATCTCACTCATCAAAAAACTATTTGTTCTCTTCTCTATTTTGGTTATCTAGTGCTTCAGCTTTAACTCAACTTGGGTATACTCTCTCAGTTCTTAGCCTTCTTTAGAAACACTCCCAAGTTCAGGTCGGGGAAAAAAATCCCAGAAAGAAAGAAAAAAATGATGTCAGATGATGGTCTCTCTATTCCTTCTACAATTAGAGGGTTTGTTCAAGAACCAACCGCAAACCCTAACCCTAATTCAAATCCTGTCAAGAAGAAAAGAAACCTCCCTGGAACACCAGGTAAATCTCCCTTTCTCTTACCTCTCTCTCTAATGATAATTAATTTTGTGTGTTGTGTTTGTTTGCATGCGTGTTTTTCCAGATCCAGATGCGGAGGTAATAGCTTTGTCTCCGAAATCATTGATGGCTACAAATAGATTCATCTGCGAAATCTGCAACAAGGGATTTCAGAGAGACCAAAACTTGCAGTTACACAGAAGAGGTCATAATCTTCCATGGAAGCTAAAGCAAAGAACAAACAAGGAGATTATAAGGAAGAAAGTGTACATCTGTCCGGAGAAGAGCTGCGTCCACCACGACCCGTCTAGAGCTCTCGGAGACCTCACGGGTATCAAAAAGCACTTCAGTAGAAAACACGGAGAGAAGAAGTGGAAGTGCGAAAAGTGTTCGAAGAAATACGCGGTTCAGTCTGATTGGAAAGCTCATAGCAAGATTTGTGGGACGAGGGAATACAAATGTGATTGTGGAACGCTCTTCTCCAGGTAAACTTTAAGCCCAACCTTGTATATGCAATAAATGCTTATCCTACGTAAGAACCTTCGTGGCTTCTCTCTACCTAATGAATGAACTTAATGCAAAAACCAAACAAGAACTTTAGGGTGTAGAACCGAGATTGGTGACCTGGGAAGTACTCATGTTACCCCCTCATTTTCCTTTTGTTTTTTAAACCAAAAAAGAGAGGTGTTTGAACTTTGTGAATTGTGATATGATTTTAATTTTCAAACAGGAAAGATAGCTTCATCACCCACAGAGCTTTTTGCGATGCCCTGGCCGAAGAAAGCGCAAGGCTCTCTACAACAGCCCCACCGACAAATCTCAGCTTCAGAAATGATTTAATGGCCGGAAATCCGCAAAACAACATTCCTCAATTTCCTCATCAGCTTCTTCGACCCGAAATGACTTCAGGATCGGACATGATGAGTAACAGTATTGTTGATGGGCAAAAGTCGAGGTTACCAATTTGGCTAGACCATCATGCTAACACTTCGCATCTGAATTCAATCGGGATGGCATCAAATACTTCGCAGATCAATTATTTAGGGCCGTCGAGCTCAGGAAATTTATCAGAATTACTGCCTAATACGACGCAGATGAATCTGTTTGGATTGCCTTCATCTTCATCCTTGCCGCGAGTACTGAAAGAGGAAGAGGAGCATTACAGACTAGGGAATTTTTCAGACACTATTTCAACTTCTTTGTTTGCATCAAACAGTCAAATGAATCAACCACAACAACAGCAACAGCAAAGCAGCTCCGGAGGCCACATGTCAGCCACCGCGCTGCTACAGAAAGCAGCGCAAATGGGATCGACGAGGAGCAATAACAACTCGACTGTCTCCTTTGGTAGCACAAGCAGTTTTGGAGTTTTGTCGTCATCGTCAGCTTTATCAGATGTAGGGTTCACCAACCCTTACAATAATCAGACCAGGAATGCAGTTCAGAAGTTTTTTCTAAGACAAGCGAATACTCAACAACAAGAAGATCAGAATTTGAACGAAGTGGTGATGAACAACAACAACAATGATTTGATGAATAATACGGTTTCAGTAGGAAAAATGAAGCTTAATATTGGAAGTTGTTCGTCGAGTGAAGTTGAGAGAAGTTTGACAAGAGATTTTCTTGGTGTTGGGAAAGACCCAAACAGACCGCAGCAGACCCTTTTGGCTCAGGACGAACAGGAGCTCGCGAGATTTGTTTCCATGGCTCACAATTCGAATATTGACTCATCGACTCGATTCCGCGGAAGTCACTGAGATGAACGGTAACTAGTCATTATGGTTAAAAATCAATAATAAGAGCAATGCTAAGTAAATTAAATGAATCAATTATGAAGACAATTTATGTCATAAAAATTAGAATCTTTTAAAGTTAAATATTTTAAATTTATTGAAATACTTTTAAATTAAGAAAAAAATAAAATATAAATTGATATAAAAGAATTTAGTGTATTTGATTTTTAAGTCATTTAATTGATCTTTTGTGATTCAACTTGTAAATATATTAGATTTCCTTCAGGGATTTTTAGTTGACACAATAGCATTCTTTTGGAAAGAATTGGTACAAATAGACTTATCAAATCCTCAATATATATATATATATATATATATATATATATATATATATGCGTGTGTGTGTATCTGTGCGCGTGCATATATATTTTTTTCTTTTTCTAACAAAATCACTACCATTTTTGCAGAGTCAAACTCAAAATCTTAGAAAACGGGTTGAGCTGGCTACAAAGTTCACAAAATTTTTCTGGGATCACCATCTAGCAGAGTGGAACTCAAATCCACAAGAGTCGACCTCCATGAATTGCATTGTGTGGTGGATGCGATGGGTCAACTCGGCAACTCGATCAGCATCGGCTAAGATTTGAGACAGAGAGAGAAGAAGAGAGATCTTGTGAAGAGTCAGAGTTTGGGGGGCTAGTGCATTTTGTAACAGAGACGAGACAAGCGGAAAAAGAGGAATGGGGCATGGCAATCACCAGACCATAGAGTTGAGAGGCCCCTGCGACGCTTTTGACTGCTTCTATCTGCATTTGCATGGTCAAGTACTTTTCTTATGGTACAGCCTTAACAACTTCCCAAATTAATAATGACTCTATGTTTGACATTGCTTTTCCAATTAAGAACTTCTCTTATTATTATTATTATTATTATTATTATTATTACGACGACTAAATTATCGTCATTTTTTTCTTTAGAAAAGCTAGCTATTTATTATCACTATTTTTATATCTTTTTGTTTTTTGCGAGTTAATAATAATTTTTACAAACTAATTGCAACGGATGTAAAATTGTAAAATTAGAAAAAAAAAATCCGAGGATTGATTCATGAAAAAGATTTTATTTTCCACTGGAAGTTGTTAACTTCATTTACACTGTATAAATTATGTGAAAGTGCTTAGCTTTACGTAATGAAAAAAGACCTAAGCTTCCTTGTATTTTTGAAGTAGTTTAACTTTTTTCAAATCAAATCTGAGCCGTAGGATTATTTAGTAGTTACATGTGATTTTAGGGTATTAGTAATATACTGAAAAATTAACCACATTTGTTTGTGACATAATTGGTAATATGAGTAACAGTGGGCATGGAAATTGTTAGATCTTCCTCTTCCTGCTCTTTCCAAAAACAAATTAAGAAGCAAAAGGGGACCTAACCTCTAATTATTGTAACCTAATTGGCCTCCCCATAATACTCTTACTGGGTGTTGGCCTACCTTTCTGTCTTTAAAAAGATAGTTTAATGATCACAATTCTCATACCCTATTCTTGAAATCCAGGATTAAATCGTTGTGTAATAAAAAAAAAATTGCAGCTTTCTCATTGAACCAAAAAAAAGAGTACACACCCTAACAAAAGATATCGCAACCCTATATCATGTCCTCGCACTTATCTCTTATAACAAAAATTTTGTCCATCTATTATTTGATAAAGTCTAAAATTATTACAACTAAAGGAAGCTCATAAAGAAAATTCTAACATGAACAACTTCCACCTTTTTTCTTTTGCTTTGGAAGACATGCAATGAGAAACATTGGACCTAATTTTTCTATTATTCTAATGTAAGATGTCTTCTTGTTTTATGGAAGTACCAACCCTTTACTCCTTTATAATCCACCACTCTCTCGTGGGACCTTTTCATGCTCCAAAGATTTTATTATGCTATAACCACATATACATTATTAGAGGGTTAGCGCATATATAAACATATTTACATAGAAAAGTTCAAACTCGAGACCTTAAGGATTGTCTCATTGGCAACATGAGAAGTTGACTCGCTTTTTGATAACAAAAACCAAGTACATAATCGTCGTGCCAAATTTTTTGGCGGCTTCTCTTGACATTTGGAGAAAAAACTGAGGACCTTTGCTGTTATTATTATTATTATTGAAGGGAAAATGATTTTCGTTATAAATTTGATCATAAAATGTATTATGAATTGGGGTGTCTTTCGAAATTCAACAATTCTTTTAGTGATAAAAAATTATAAAAGCTTTATCTAGAAAAAAGCCTAACAAGTATTCATTATGATTCATTATTTAGTGTAACGAACAGGTTGTCTCCTTGTTTGGCTCCCAAAAAAAATCAAAAATAAAAACAAAAAGAAGATTGTATTCTTGAAAAAATAAAAAGAACATCTGAGATAAATCACACTCCCATGATTCTTGATTTATATTTAAAACCAAATAAATAACCAAAAATATCATATTTTTCAATTATTTAACAATGACCATATCAAAATTATTATAAGACTTTTATCTCCTCCCCCCCAAAAAAAAAAATTAGGGTAGCCACAATAACTGAGAGAAAGAAAAGGCTTACTTTTTATATTTGTTTTTGGGTCTTTTTCCTCTCTTTACTCATCCCAAGTAGAGAAAGATTTAGAAGTAAGAAAGAGTAACAAGTCCCTTACCTTTAAAATTACAATTAAGTGTAAAGATTTAGGAGATTAATGTCCTAAGTATGAAATTTGTATAATGATTTCCACCAGTACGAAGCAAAGTAAAGAAATTTATCACCCAAACTCTCTGGCCCTCATTTCAATTTCCTTTCCCCTTTTTTTCCCCTCCCTTTCCCTCTCCGATCTACTATGAGTCCAGATGGTAAAGCGAAACACTAATCTAAAAAGAAGGAAAATATTCTTTATTAACCAATACAAAATCATTTTTTAGGGGAAAAAAAATTACAGTACATAGAATCTTGAAAGGACAACTGCAAGACCAAGAACACAGAAAATGCCAAAAGAAATAAAAACGAAACAGAGAGAGAGAGATGCCCCAAAATTCAAACGTTTTTCTTACGGGCAGTGTAACGTTGTCTCATCGTCATCATAAAAACTAATCGCAGCCTTCAGTGCCACGCCACTTCATCACTCCCACCAAAAAAATTCATAGGACCCCACACTTGTCATATTTACCAAATTACCCAGCACATCACAACCTTAAAAACATGGTAATTACTATAATGAAACCAACCAAACGCGGCCTTAGGACACCATTATCCGCTGCGGACGCGTCCACCGAAGCACCATCCGCAGGACTATCCGCATCAGTCGCCGGGGACTTCTTCTTCGCCGACGCCGACTTCTTGTCGTCCTCAGACGGCGCTGGAGCCGGAGACGGCGAACCAAAGATCTGTAAAGGAAGAAGAACCTTATCGATTTGATAAACCGCTAGTTGATTATCGGAGTACAAGGTATTGTCAATCGCTGTATCGACGATTCCGGTGGAAATGTTCACTTGATTCCCCGAAGTCGTGACGTTTAACGGAAACTGACCGTTACCGGTGTCGCCGGCTTGAGTCCTTAACGGGTTGCTCGCCGTTTGAAATTGGGATACGGAGATAAAAGACGGGATGACGTGGAATTGGAGTAGTTGGACTTTCAGTTGGTCGGTGAGAGAATTTAAGGTACCAGGTTTGAGACTGTTGAATGCGTTGTCTGTTGGCGCCAAAACTGTCATGCCATTGTTTGAATTGTTGAGTTGTTGGTTGATTTGGTCTCCGACGTTTGTGGCTTTCATTAACCGGATTAGGATCGTGTATTGCCCGGCTTTTTCTAGGATTTTTGTTATATTGGTCGGACCGGCCGGTCCCGGTGCTGGAGCCTGTTGAGCCAATGTTGTAGAAAAGAATTGGGATAGAACTAAAATAGAGAGAAGCAAGAGTGTGTGTGTGAAGAGAATGTGCTTCATCTTCTTCAAGATGAAGGGAATTCTTTTTCTTATGTGTTTTTTTGGGTATGCGTGTGTTAAGGTCTTGGAAGAGAAGGCGTGGTGTTGAGATCTTTATAGTGGAGATGGGGAGGTAGGTAAATGGTCATAGCTTAGTTTTAACAAGAAATGCACGAGAGAGAGAGAGAGAGAGGGAGATGGAGATGATGTTAGAGCTACTGGGGTTGCTTGAGAAGTGGGGAAGGAGAGACGGGCCGCAATGATTGCTTTGGTTTCACTTAATTTCTCTGCTGAATAGGGAAAAACAATAAAATCTTGGGTTGTTGCCACAACCTTACGAAAGAAGGTGCAATTGATTTTGATGGTTTTATGTGGAATGGATGCTAACTAAATCATGAGGGTCATTTCAAATCATGAAAAAGAGTGGTTGCTCGACGGTGGGTCTCGAGTCCTTTTTGACATATCTAGTGTAAAAAAATCTGTGCACGAAAGCTTCAATTCCCTTCCTTTTTACACCAAAACAGTAGGAAACTCTCCGACTATTCATTAAATTTTATCATCCATTCAATTGAACCCGTGACAGCAGCATGCATGATTTTGCACGGTTGTTTGTTAGTCTTACTAAAAGCAAACATTAAAGCACTAGGAAGGACTATATCTTAGAAATGAATTAAAGACAACCCATGTGGTAGAAATCACGTTCATTTTATGAGTCCTGCTATTCAATATACTGAAGGAGATAACATAAATGGTTTCACATTGTTGGCCATAGCGTGCACAAGGTATCATGCAAAACTTCAAATGGCACAGCGCATAAGTCCTGTTTGGGCCCTCTGTTATAAGTTCAACGAGGTTTCACAATTTGTTGAGAATTCCCCTCGTAACAAAATATCAAATCAAGATTGAAATTCAGGATAAGGATTTCCGGTTTATTGTGACGAGTGTAATTCAATCGATAGAAGCTTTTGAAGTGATATCAAGAACCATAGAAATAAATAAACGAAAGAAAAGAAGTAATGATTTCTCTTCAACTAAAAAATTTATCCACAGTACATTCTCCCAGTTGGTCCTACACATATTTTGGCACAAACTTGCCCCAGGATTTTAGTACTTGGGTTTGCACGGGGACATGATTTATCTATGTTCTGCAAGCAGTTAGGATATTGGAGGTTCCGAGTCCACTGTTAAGTCCCTGATGTTTTTGCCCGAGCTAGAGCATCCTCAGCTTTTAATCTTTCGGGAACAAAGTCTACACATACAGAAAGTAATGAGAAACAGAAACCTAATGTTTGTAGATACACTTGAATCTTTACAATTACAATTTGTCCATGACAAATCCATCCATATTGAATGGTTCAATTTGGAGAAAGCAATTGTTGATTACCTGAAAGGAAGTCGAGTCTCCTCCGCTTGCAAACAACTGATGCTGGAACAACAAAAAAGGTACATATATAAATATATAATGTATCTCAGTATAAATCCTATTAGTTGCCTTCTCTTACAAAAGTGCAGTCTAATCAAGCACAAATAATTGCCCACTAAGTCTGTCTGCAAATCAAATTTCAGCACGAGAGAGTTATTATCTATCATCAAGAGTCTAGGTGACCATGAAATGCAAGCTGAAATGGATTTCAGATGAGAACTATGCTGATGATAATCATACTTCGAGTTTGACATGAGAAATTGGACAAACACGGATGTCATCCATCACTAAAGTGCAGTCTAATCAAGCACAAATAATTGCCCACTAAATCTGTCTGCAAATCAAATTTCAGCACAAGAGAGCTATCATCTATCATCAAGAGTCTAGGTGACCATGAAATGCAAGCTGAAATGGATTTCAGATGAGAACTATGCTGTTGATAATCATACTTCGAGTTTGACATGAGAAATTGGACAAACACGGATGCCATCCATCGCATAATGCTGCCACTCATTCAACATAAATTTGGTAAGATAATATATACCATAGGAAAATATATACCATAGGGATGTAAAGTTTTATCCATATCTAAATAATGTTAAACTGCGCCTCCAGCTCACAAATATATATTTTTTTCTTTCTTTTAGTTCACTTGAATGTGACTTTTCAAGTTTGATTAATTATTTAATCCAATGGTTCCAAGTACCCAAGCAGAAGGCCAGATTGCAAAGAAAAATAACTTATTACTTCTTCTGAGAAGAGGCAGCGGGATTGCTTAGATTAGATGAGCACATTAAGAAAATTAATGATCTCATTTTTTTTCTTTGGAACAACATAAAAAGAAATAAAATAAGACTTATATCATTGTACAAAATAATGTAGCACAAACACTTCTGCTACGTATTAAAGATTTTATCAAACATGATTCTTGTGAGACATATATTCAACATTCCTAGCCCCATCAACAAATTGTTCAAAAAGAATGTCTTTTGACTTTATTTCTCACACTTCTTAGGACTCTGCTCCACGTCTTTGTGGGCAGAACATTGACACTTCAAGTTAGATCTTCTAACATTTTCTCAAGTGAAACAAGGAAAAGTTGAAAAGTGGCCATAGTTAGCTTAAGCCAATTATAAAGCTATTTTCACCATAAAATCAAAGGCAGAAGTGAGGATTCTTAGGTTAAGATTAAGGTGAAGATGCAGACTATACAAAAGTTGTGAGATATATAGATAAAAGTCTTTTAGACTTTCTTAATTAACAATATTACTTTGTATTTTCATGACTTGGAATGCATGTGTGCAGCCTACATGTATATGCAAAAATATGATAAATTTCCCCACCATAAAAGCCTTAACCTCGAGAAATGAAGAAGATCATGTAACTATACAGCAATATCCTTCCCTGCCCATGTCTCTACAAGTGAATAAGCTGAACTACCATCCATCAATACTCAAATAATTCAAGTTGGTAATTCATTCATAATTTTTTGTGACTAAATAATGCCATTTCACCAAAAGTTTGTGCTTCTAACGTGCATCCATATTGCAGCATCTACCTTTTCAAAAGTTTTTTTTTTTTTTTTTATGTGCGTGTGTCTCCACATATCACACATGTACTTAATCATGGTTTCAAAAACATCAATGCATCCATCAACATAATAATATGACAATTTTGGACCAGAAAATAAAGGTAGCCCGCAGAAGACAAATGTAAACACTGTAACAAGCAGCAACAATTAAAGGAAACATCAGCTCAAGTCATGCCATGAGATTGCAGTAAATGCATTTATGAATGAGAAGAGAAATTACATAGATGCTTGTAATCAATAAGCTTCTTCCGATCCTTTACAGAAGCAGCATGTGCATCTTCAGAGAAAATCTCAACAAACATCTCCTGCCAACAAAAATTGTAGTGCAGATCAATTAGACACACAAAAGATCAAGTAAAAGGCCAAGCATGATTTGTTTAGAGACAATAACACACCAAGTAGAAAACAAACTGCCAGATGGAGTTACATAGAAAAACATCCTACTTTGACATGGCCACAAGGAGAAGAATAAGAGATAACAACCTCTCTAAAACGTAGACAACCAACCACAGCATTTTATGATTACTTGCCATAACTTTTTATTTGGGTTTATGCATGTGGAAGGCCTACCCAAAAAGGAAATGATGAAATTTCAGCGAATTAATATCTCGAATTCTAAAGTAACCGTGTTGTTAATCTTTAATATTTTCTTAAAACAATTTAAGGAACACTTTCAAATCAAAAGCCAATATGCTGTCAAGGAGATATATATATATTCGCAAATAGAGACTTAATTCATTGGTTCCGTATGTCTCAAAGATCGTCTGTAGATTTTCTTTCTTGTCCACTTTGAACAAGAATCCACATTGAGCATAAATGGAAAAAAAAAAAAAAAAAAAAATGGTCCAACATTCCCAGCATGACGATTGCGAGAAAGGAGAAACCCATCTAACAAAGACAAAAACCCAACTAGATAGCTAAAAAATTTTTTGCTTTTTCTGCTATCTTGGAGATGTTTGGAGGAGGAGAGGGTAGCATTTGCATTTCCATTCTTATCTCCATCAACATTGCCCACGCATGCGGGCTAGATAATAGAACATAAACCCCATGTTCGTCACCACCGCCCAACATGCTTTGGTGTTGAAACCAGGCAACCCCCCCCCCCCCCAAAAAAAAAAAAAAAAAAGAAAAAGGCACTAATTGGAGCATTAGGGCTACCCTACAGTAATAGAGTCCACATTAAGTTACATTTGAATTTGAGGAATAATTGCAGCTAACAATGTGAATGTGCCAGCAATTCACAAACAACATCACCGCCTTAAAATTGCAGAGAAATAACCCCAAAACCCTAGAAAATCGTAAACAAAGAAAATCATACCGCAGCTTTGTTGATGACATACACGGCCTCCTGACTGATCCTATAGTCGGGATTTTCACTCCGAATAATCCTCTCTACTCGATACATTGGGAATTTGTACAAATTGTTCTCGCTCTTTTTCTCGACGTTGTCGTCTTCTTCTCCTTGTTTTTGCTTTTGTTTTTTCTGTTTTTCTTGTTTTTGTTTCGGGGATTTTTGCTTTTTCTTGAGCATTTTGTCACTGCTTTTTCTATCCAAGTTGTCGCCGGCGCCGCTCTTTGATTCCATCTCCTCCTCTTCTTCGTCTTCCTTGTTTCGCTGCTGATGATTTTTTTCTTTTTCTTCGGAAGTAGACGAGGAGTCTATGACGAGAACAATCGGAGGTTCATTCTTGACCTTGGAATTGGTCACACGTTGTTGCTTCTGGTCGTTTGTTCTGCTTCTTGCTCTCCTGCTTTGGGCGCTCGCGGGGCGGCTCGCCATCTCTCCCTCTCTTTGCAGGGCGGTGTTTGCTATCAACAAACGGAAAGTAAACAAACGACGTCGCTGCTGAAGGGCTTGACTTGCCCCAACCCCTCGATGGAGATTTCAACTGGCATTGTCCCATTTCCCAGCCCACTAAATTTTATGGGCCTGGCCGTCGGATCCTTTAAGCTTCGGCCCAACTCATTGAATAACATTACTAACCTGAACATCAAAATGTTTTTTTCTTTTTTTTTTTTTTTTTTTTTTTTTTTTTTTTTTTTTTTCCTTTTTTTTTTTTTTTTTTTTTTTTTTTTTTTTGGTGGAAGAACTTGAACTCATTCAGGTCTAACCAAGGCTCGCCTACGCCCGGCCCAAAAATTTCTAAGATCACACGTATAATTTCACCTCCCTCTAGCACCAAAACACAGCGTACAAATACCAACAAATTATGGGTCTTTTTTTTTGGGTGAAAAAAGAGAAACAACCAAACAAACAGCGCAAGCAAAAAACAACCACCACTCTACAGAGGGACCTTCTCCTAGGAGGCGCTAACCTCTTGAGATAAAACGAACTCTAGGCCTCTCCACCCCAACCTTATCCTCTAAGATCAGCCAACGAACCAAGTCAGGGGGTCATCCAGCTCAACCAGGCTCTCATCACTAGCTTGCCCCAAAGCTGTGAGGTGACCTGCACAAGAATTTGCCTCCTTGAAAACATGCATGACTTGCCTCACATTAAGCGAACTCATTCGCTCCTTGTAATCATGAAGGATGAAGCCTAGCAGGTGATCATCCGAAGCATCCTCTCTAAGCAGCTTCACCAAAACCTCAGAATCAACTTTCACTTCCAAATTCCTGAACCCCCTTCTCCAAGTCATACAGAGACCCTCTCTAATGCCCCAGATCTCTGCATGCAGAACCTTCCCCTTCCCTAAATTGGAAATGAAGCCAGCTATCCAATCTCCCACACAATTGCGAAAGATACCGCCTACACTAGTATGACCAGAAGCTTTTACAGCACCATCTGTGTTTAATTTTAGCCATCCTTTTTGCGGCGGATTCCACCTTACTTCTATGTGAACTCTTAACTTATCCATCCTATTATTCCCTTCTGCTTGCTCAACCTCCAAAGCCATTTGAAGAGCCTTCTTGGCAACTTCCGAAGGGTGGGCTTGAACATGTTGAAAGATCAACTTGCATCTGGACTTTCAAAGGCTCCAAAACAATCATCATGAAAATACTATTCCTACAAACTATCCCCCATCTATCAGGTTTTTCTACTCCCTCATCAACCCAATGCTGTAGGGGCCTCCTCCAAAAGCTAGAATCATCTCGCAGTAGAGGACAAACTTGCTTCCAAACCTGCTTAGCTCTTCCGCAATCTCTCAGCACATGGATAGTCGATTCCTCCTCTTTTTCACAAATCTGGCACATAGCTTCATCACACAACCTTCTTCTTTTTCTCTCCACATTAGTCATGATTCTCTCCCTTCTCACTAACCACAAAACGATTCTGACTTTTTCCGGGCAGCTAGCTTTCCAAATCCTCAGCCAGCCACTGTTGTCCTACCCTTCCATCCTTTGGACATTCTTTTCATTCATTAAGTTATAGGCTGATTTAAATGAGAAGTCCCCATCACTATTCCCTTTTCTAGATGATTCTATCTTGGGCTCTTTCTGATTTAGGCACTAAGACACCTTTAATCTCTTCTACCTTCTCAATAGGAAGCACTTGGGAAAGATCCTCAACCTTCCACTAGCCGCTCTGAGCCAGGAAATGACTAACCTTGATATCGGAAGGCATCAAGGAATTGACTTCTTCCACATGGTCCTCAGAGGATTGTCTCCCACCCATGTGTCTTTCCAAAAATTAATACTCCTACCATTACCAAGCTTCCATTTCATACCCATCCTAATACAGTCTTTGCTTTTCAAAATGCCCTTCCACAGCGTTGAACTCATGCTACATCTTCCAGCCTCCATTAGAGCACAGTTTTAAAGGTATTTTTTCTCTAACATCTCACACCAAAGCTCTTTCCTACCCTTAATCAGATTCCACCCTAACTTGGCCAGTAACACAATATTGTTCTCTCTCATTCTCCTAATTCCCAGCCCTCCTTCCTCCTTAGGAAGACAAACCTTCTGCCAGCTGACCAAAGAGATCTTCTTATTATCTTCAGAGCCACTCCAAAGAAATTGCCTATTAATCTTGTTCAATCTATTGCAAATGTCACTAGAGATCCAGGCGAATTGCATGGTCTAAATGGGGATAGCAGAGATGACTGACTACACAAGAGTTCTTCTCCCAGCCATACTTAAGAGCTTGGCCTTCCAACTACTTAATTTTCTTTGCACTCTTTCAACCAGATGGCATAGAAGTTTTTTCCAACCTTCTTATGGATCATTAGGGCTCCGAGGTAGACTCCTAGATCATCCGTAAGAGAAAACTTACTTACCGGAGCTAATGAGTTCTTTAAAGTCCATGGGACGCGCAGAGATATCCACATTCTAGACTTCCTGTGATTAATCTCCAACCCACTTTCAGCTGAAAAAATTTTTAGGCAGCTTAGGATGGCACTTAAATTGAGATACTCCACTTCAGTGAGGAGAATCAAATCGTCTGCCAAAAAAAAAAAAAAAAGATGGGAGATCGCTAGCCCTCTTTTAGAAATCTTCATTGGATTCCACACACCCTTCCTAACCTTCTCTTGAATCATGAAGGCAAGGCGCTCCATAGCAAGAATAAACAAATAGGGAGAGAGGATGTCACCTTGTCTTGATCCTTGCCAGGGCCTAATAGCTGGAAGCACTTCGCCATTCCAAATTAAGGACACTTCACTATTGGTAACAGCAAACATAATCAATCTGACTAGATTCCTTGGGACGTTTGCTTCAATAAGGACATTCCCTAAAAAACTCCAACTAACATTGTCGTAGGCTTTTCAAAGGTCCACTTTCAACACCATTTTGTATCTCTTATTAGTAGAAGTCATAATAGAATGGATTGTCTCCTGCATTATAACTATATTATCAATAGTCCCTCTTTGGGGGAGGAAACTACTCCGATGAGTTGTCACGCCCCGACTCTCCTGTCGAGTACGTAATAACCGCCGCGTTATCACGGCATACGGGCATGACCTCCCTATATACCGGGATAGCGCAAAACACTCTAATTGTACAATAATTCTTTCAAAACATAAAATCCATCAAAGTAAGAAATCATATGAACAACACACATGCAAAGGATCTATCCGGCCCATCCTTGTACACACATGTCTGCATCGGCACACAATCGGGGAATCCTTGTACATACATACATGCAGTGTGGTCATCATAACCAATCCAGAATTCTCAGACAGATCATAAAATTCATAAAACCAAAATAATATACGAAATCTATCATTAAAATCCAAATGTCTCAGTATAAGATAAAACATTTTCCCAAAAATAATTTCATGCAAAAGAATGAAATTCCAAATTATAGTCGTTCGGATTTTACCAATACTTGCTCAAAAAAAAAAAACCAGTATCAATAAAATCCAAATGGTATGAGATATACAGAACTTCCTTTTCATGATCCAATATCTACAACTCCCAAAATAATTACATAATCCATACCTACCCAAAATCTAAAAAAAAAAAAGATCTTTGACCAATTCAAGGAGTCGTCCTTAAGCTACACTTCCTCTGAAAAATATAAAAGAGAGATGTGAGTATTTTAAATACCCAGTGAGTGGAGTGCAATGGTATGCAACATATAAATGAGGGGTGATGGTGGTGATGTTAAATACAAGTATCAAATATAATTAAATGCAATAAAGAAATTCATTTACATAAAATCATTCATATCAAACCACAATAACTCAAATAATCAAATCAAATAGTCCAAACTTAGTTTTTCACAATTTTGGGGTGTGCCGAAAATAATATCCTACCAATGGCCGTTGGCGGGACTCGCCAAGGTTTTTCACATTTTTATAAAATCTCATTTTTACCTTGGCGTTAGTCCGAAACTCCGTGAGGTGCTACCACGTTATCCCACGGCTTGTGAAGGCTCTCCAACCCACCTCCCCCAAGCCAAATTTAACCAATCTTAACCACACCGTCCCAATAGTTCGATCCATGGCAAAACTCAGACTATAGTCATTTTATTTTTCAACACCACTTTTCTAAATTTCTATTCGCAAATCAAATCATGCTCAAATTTACAGTAAAACAACATTCAACAATTCGCATGAACATTCATTTGTAACATAGAGCAAACAAATCAATATTCAACTCACGAGTTATGGATTTGTCACAAAATTCATTTCAGACTCATCACAATCAAAAAGTATTATAAATTCATTGCAAAATTCATTTCGAAATCAAATTTACAAATTATATTAAAATCATTTACTCATTTATACGATATATAACCATCCACTCACCTCTAGGGAGGGTACTCACTCCCAATTTCCATAATTTTCTAATGAAACCTTATTTCGATCTTCAATTAATTTTCCTAAATCCACAATCACATTTACATTGTCAATTTACAATTATTTCTAGGGTTTATCAATTTCTCTCTAATTTTGTACAACCCTTAATTTCAAATATTTACTTATTTTAATTCTCATTTTATCAATTTATCATCATTTGCATCATTATAAAATTTTTATTCATAATTCTCCTAGATTTCTCCTTCATTGTTGTTTTTAGTGCTCAAGTTTCTTCTGTATTTCTTTCTGTTGGTTGTGGCATTTGGCATTTGGAGGTAAGGGACGGATGCAGGTCATTTTTTTTCTTCTTTTTTTTCAGAATCCAACAATTGATTACACAATTGGTGCTGGCATATATAACTCCCAACCATAGGCTATAAGATGACAAATGTTTGCCAACGTTCAAGATTTCAACACTTGATATGTTCATCCATAAATATTTGATTTAACATTTTTTTTTACCATCACAGAATAATGTAAGTTTATGCGGCCTACATCTCCAATCATTTGAGATCGTATAAACTAATACAATATAATTTCACTTCCTTTCTCCCAAAAAGCAAAATTTGAAGTTCAACAATGTTTTCCTTCTTACTTAGGTAGTAACTTTGGAGCATGTTGGTTAGTTTCTATCCATTAGCATTTTAGTGCAATAAAGGCTCTACTTTTTCTCTGCACCAAAATTTCAATAATAAATTACAATCTAGTAAAAATAAGTTTAGACCCAAGTTTAGGAGCGAGAATTAATTTGATTTTGTAGTTGAATCGAGTTTTTAGGTTGAGTTCCAAAAATCCTAATTTTCTCCCTTCGTGAAAATCCGCAATTTCCTCCGTTTAATCCTTCGTTTCTGAGTTCGATTGGGATTCTTGGTACTCCATTTAGTGTGTTAAATGAGAAATAGGTTGAGTTGGTGGAGGAAATTAAATAAAATGTGATTGGGTGAAGTTAAGAATGAGAGTAAGGCCAAGAGATACTCAGTCGTAAGAGGAGAAAAATAAAGAAGATGACAGAAAAAGAAAAAAGAACTCTGTGCATGTTCATCAAATTGGGGGTAAAATTACCGTTTTACCCTCCCTTTTGTTAAGTGTTGATTTAGGTCTTAAGGGCATTTTCGTCAATTCACCTTTCCATTATGTACATCTCTAACACCGAATTTTCAATGTTACAACACTTAAACCCCTAAAAAAAATAAATTCCGTTCTCAAAATTTTCAAAATACAATTTATACATCAAAGAGTTACGGGTGTTGCTTCCGCGTTGATTTTTCAGTCTCCCAAGTCTGTTCTTCCACTTGATTATTTCTCCACAACACTTTAACCATAGGAATCTGTATATTTCTTAACTGTTTGAACTGCCGATCTAGTATTTACACAGATTGCACTTTGAAACTCAGATCTGGGTTCAACTCTATCGGAGGAGTTTCAATTACGTGAGAGGGATCCGGTAAATACTTCTTTAGTATTGACACATGAAACACATCATGAATTTTCTCTAAATCCGGAGGTAATTCTAGCCGATAGGCCACCTGTCCTATCCTCTCAAGGATTTTGAATGGCCCAATATAACAAGAATTCAATTTACCTCATTTTCGGAATCGAATCACACCCTTCCAATGTGAAATTTTCAGGAAAACCATATCTCCGACCTCGAATTCCAAAAGTTTTCTCCTTTTGTCGGCATAGTTCTTCTGTCTGTCTTGAGCCGCTTTCATTCTCACACGAATCACCTTCACCTGTTCTATTGTTGTTTCAATTAGTTTCACACTTTCAATCTCCCGCTCTCCAATTTCATCCCAACAAAATAGAGTTCAGCATTTCCTTCCGTAAAGAGTTTCATAGGGAGGCATCCCAATACTAACTTAGTAGCTGTTGTTGTATGCAAATTCAACTAACGGTAGATGTCTATCCCAACTCCCTTGGAAGTCCATAACACACGCCCTCAGCATATCTTCCAATGTCTGAATTGTACATTCAGATTGTCCATCCGTCTACGGATGAAATACAGTGCTGAATTTTAACTTAGTACCCTATAACTTAGGTCAGAATCTGAATGTGAATCGGTGATCACGATCTGATACAATTGATAATGGAACCCCGTAGAGTTAGACAATCTCATCAAGATACAACTTTGCTAACCTCTTCAAAGAATAAGTATTCTGAATCGGAAAGAAATGTACCGATTTTATGAGCCTGTCAACTATCACTCAAATAGTATCGTGACAACTCGGAGTACGTGGCAATCCCACCACGAAATCCATAGTGATGTGCTCACATTTTCATTCAGGTATAGGCAATAACTGAAGTGTTCCAGCCGGCTTCTGATGTTTGGTCTTGATTTGTTAGCATACGAGACATCTTGCTACAAATTCAGCTATTTCTCGCTTTAATCCTGACCACCAGTAAGTTTCTTTAATGGTTCGGTACATTTTAGTGATTTCGGGATGCATAGCATAAACCGAAGAGTATGCTTCTTCAAGTATGGCATTTCGGAACTCATCATTCTTGGGAACACAAATCCGTTTCCCATACATTATGGTTGTACATAACCATTGTATTCAAACCTTCATCCTAGGCCTGGTTAATGTTTTGATCCCTAGGTCGATAGCCAATCCCTTGAAATGGCCTTCCTTCTCACTTGGGGTCATACCAATTTCCAAGTCTTGGCCCATTTTCCTACCCTCAAACTGAATTATAGGCCACGGTCCCAACTCAATATGGGCTTCCTCTTCCCCCTAGCTAAGAATTCCCTCTATCAACCCTTCATATCTTCTCTCGACCTAAGTTTTTGTTAAGCCTAGTCCCCTCTCATGTTCTTTTATTCCCATTACGTCCTTACTCTGTCCATTGTTTTCCCCAGATCTAGCCCTTTCCCGAATCGCCCTAACTTCTGACTCCTTCTGAAACCTCGTCTTTCTCACACTCTCGATCTGACTTTTTTTGTCAACCATCTATTCTGCCCATGTTTGTCTCTCTTCCTCGATCCATCTCTATCCCGTACCTACTCAATTGTCCTATCTCCATTAATTCCCCAACACCTGATGTATCGTTGACTTCCTCTAATCCCAGAAATTTGTTCTACAATCTGCCTTCTTTTTGTTCCTTTACCCTAGGAAAGCTTATTTTGGCAATTCTTTGACTTCTGGGCACAATCATCCATGGGCCTAGTCCCTCATCTCTTTCGGTCATCTCCGGCATCTGGACGTTCATGCTAACCCGGTAGCGGGGATCATCATTCTGCTCTGCAGCTCCTGGTAAATCCTTCTGGCTCTTACATTGATCACTATTATGCCTAACTCTGCCACATTCGGAACATATAGTGTGTAGCCCCTTGTGGCCCTTTGGACTCGTTTTCTGATCCGAACCCTAGACACTAAAGGCTTATCGAGCTCCATCTCGATGCAGATTCTTGCGTATTTTCCCCTTAGGGCATATGCTGTGTTCATATCCACCTTAATTGGTTTGCAATTGATTTTCTAATTTCGAACAACACTTCCTCATTGAACT
Organism: Dillenia turbinata; assembly: GCA_037126225.1. Taxonomy (NCBI): domain Eukaryota; kingdom Viridiplantae; phylum Streptophyta; class Magnoliopsida; order Dilleniales; family Dilleniaceae; genus Dillenia; species Dillenia turbinata. The sequence continues at coordinate 3,743,284 of JBAMMX010000007.1, forward strand.
AAACTCTTAGTCTCGAATTTGAGTCTTAGAAATGGAAAACTAGGTATTGAGAGAGCCTACTCTTAAATTGAACCCAACAATTACTCGAACAGAACTAATCGAGTTTCTGAATAACAGCACATGAGTATCAAAAAAATAGAGTGTAAAAATTTCAACCCCACCATTTGTCAAAACTAGACTTGAGCATAATGTGCTGATCTAATTTTCAAGTTAGGATGGGTTGAAAAAAATGAAATAACTGAATATCGATTACATACCAAAAATAGCAATACCTTTTGCTATAGTTGTCCAAGAGCAAACCAAAGTCACAGATTTGAATAATAAATTTGCTTGATGCTAAACACACACCAACACTTAATTTACTATGAAGATTTCTTCTACTCCATTTTTTTATACAACTTCAAAATTATGATTTTGATGAAAAATCCGTGACATATTTATAGGTTAAACTAGGGATCCTTCATTTAGATTCATTAGTACCTCTTTACCAATAAGAAAACATATCTCCTATGAAATATAAACATCTCTTATGACTTACTATGGAATATTTCTAAATTCACTAACCCAATGAATAAGAAAAAATAATGTTAAATGGATAAAATTAGTAACGAATCAAATAAACTAAATTTTACGTGACAATTCACATTAATAAGCTTTTACTGATTTTTAGTCGAATATGCGTTCAAATGATAAAAATATTTTGATAATAATAAAAAATTTTATGTTTATTTGGTCCATCATTCAGATGTTCTATTCAACATTATTGAATAAGAAAAATTGTGGAGGTAGGTGCCGACGAAAGCATATTAATCAAGAGGCGAATTAGGGTTATAGTTGGGGAATTAACTACCAAACAAATGGAAGGATGCAGTCCCAAGAGCGGTGGTTTTGGACATAAATGGAGGGAGGGCATGAATTCCCTTGTTGGTTAGTGGTTTAGGTTTTCGTACAGATGGATAGGTGGAAAATTATTAGCACCCCACCACACAAGTTCAACAAATACGTTCTCTGTCCTTCACTTTCTGAGTCCAAGAAAAAATGGAGATTTGTGCATGGAAATTGAAGTTAAAATATAAGATAATGAAAACGACATGAGGCAAATCCCAGTGTCGTCTTGTTTGACTCATACGACACGCTGTGGATTTGGGGATGCCTTTCAAGCATTCATCCAATAATCCGTGCACTCAATTTGATTTCTATTTGTTTTGGCTGACATTAATTACAATATCAATGATTCATTCACACCTTCCCATTATCTTATTAATAGTTTTTTAATCGAGTTTATCTAAATTTTTATAAAAAGAAAGCCTGAGCTGCGTGTGCATGACCATGATAGGACCTTTAATTTCAAACCCTGGTGTGAAATGGAGACCAGAACACAAAAATTATGGGGCACGTGCCCGAACCATGACTGTTGATCGGAAGAGGATAATTGTTCAGCGATTGTCCCGTCTGTAGACCATGATGGAGTGAAATTCGGTGGAGGCAGTGACCAGTAAGCGCGCGCGCGCGCGCCCCCTCATGCGCTTCCAAATTGCTGTTCGTCTTCCCAACCGACACTCTAGGCTTGTCACAATGCCTCGCCCGCTCCTTCTCGGACACCACACTTCACGCTCAACTAATAATCCCCATTAATCAAATTAGAATTATGTCTTAGAATAAAATATAAATTGGTTTTTGTATTTTGATATATGATTTTGTTTAATTGCATGGAATTTGGCTCACCGATTCTTATTATTTCTTAGGAACCAAATTATGTTCAAAATAAAAAAAAAAAAAACATTAAGAAATGAAAATCTATATTAAAAAGAAATGTTAAGAATATAAGTTTCAAAACCTGGTTTAGAACATGGTATTAGAAAATAAAAATAATGAGAATGTTGAAAATTTGGATTTAAAATTACCATTTTTACCCTTGATGTATACTCACTCTTAAGTTTGGTCCGAGTTTATTTAAGGACTATGACGACTTCTTACCTTAAAACATACCCAAAATAAGCTTTGTCTATTACAGTTATTATCTCATGATTGGGGAAAAAAAAATAAAATAAAATCTGTGTCGGTAGTGAAGCGTGGACGAAAACAGCGCGTGGATCGAATTTATGCAGAGCCCCGCCCTGGGGTTCACGAGAACCACTCCACGCATCTACCAGATTTTCGCATGACCATACAAAACAAGTTCGACCGTCCAGGTGGCACTAAAACGGGGAATAAAAAAATAGAAACTGATGTAAAATAATACGTAAAAAATGAAATTTTATAAAAAATAGAGATGATAGAAAAATGAATAAATATAAAAATATAAAATTTTTTATATAAATATTAATTATTTTATAAAGATAATAAAATAGTTATCTATTATAATAAATATCTAAAATAAGTAAATATCTAATTATTAATCATAAAATAAATAATATAAAATTAAAATTAAGTAAATAAATAATTTGTTAAATATGAAACATAAAAAATATCAAAATTTTTATATAAATATCAAGTAATTTAACGTATCAAAAAGTTGAAAAAAGGAAATGTTGAAAAGTTTAAAGCTCCCATTTATACAATTCAAACGTCACCTTCATTGTTTGGCTTACCCATGTGAAAACAGAGACCCCAATAGCTAATATTTGTATGATTCAATGATTAGCATATCGAATATAATAAAGTTAATCTTTCCCAATTCATAATTGGTGCATGCCAACATCCTTTGCATTTAATTCTACTTACGGTGGACAGCAGTCTATCCAAATATTTATATATTTTATATTTATAATTTATCTTACATATTATATGTTACTGAAAACTTTATTTTACTAATCTCATTTTATTTTTAATTAAAGTAAATTTTAACTTACTATCTCAATTTCTATGAACTTATCTTAAAATTTTAAATGAAAATAATTTTTTGATTAAAAAAATTGCCCAATAGTCCCGCGGTGATCGCGACGCCGTATATAACATCCTGTGGTCCCACTGCGCACCTCGTTGACGCATGACTAATCAATCACCGATTGCTGGTCACAACTAAACAGTGAAACGGCGCTCCACTCTGTTTAGAAGTGGAGCGAATTTGAGGAAAACGACGATGGCGAAAAGATAAAGTCGTGGCGTGTCCTCTCTGGCGCACATTAGCCCCCCTCCTCCCCTCTAAGCATATTGCATTTGCCATCTGACATTTCTTTTCTTAGTTTGATTAATTCCCTTCCCTCCAATCCAATCCAAGGTGTTTACAAAGCGGCCAAGCAACAAATGAAGCTCTGTCCCTACAAATGTTTTAAGAAAACGTGTTAAGGAAACACTTTTCAGAAAGCAAACCTCCTCAATGAGGTTTATATAGAGAAGAGCAGAATAATTCACGAATTCGATTCGCATTCTCAGTTGAAAAAACAGAAAAAATGGCAGTTAGAAAGTTCGTTACGCTGTTCTTGTTTGTTTTGATTTTGGGCGTTGTCGCAATGACGTCGTTTGCGGCTACGGTGACCTACGATCACAGAGCGCTAGTTATTGATGGAAAACGCCGTGTTTTGGTCTCCGGTTCCATTCACTATCCTCGTAGTACTCCTGATGTACTCTCTCTTTCTTTCTCTCTCTACAATTTTCTGTTTATGGGTATCTTAAAAATCATAGAACATGACTATGATTGCAGATGTGGCCAGATTTAATTCAGAAATCTAAAGACGGAGGACTAGATGTGATAGAGACTTATGTTTTCTGGAACATTCACGAACCAGTTCGGAACCAGGTTTTCAAAGCTTACTTTTTTTTATTTCTTTCTCTGATTCTTGATTTTTGTCTTTGCTTTTTTACCGACATTGCTTTCTAGATTAAGAAAAGAATTTTTCTTTAATGTTTCCGAATCTTCAATTTCAAAGAAGAGAGAGACACGGAGAGAGATAATAGTGCGATTTTTATGTGCAGTATGATTTTGAAGGAAGGAAAGATTTAGTCAAATTCGTTAAGACTGTTGCAGACGCGGGTCTGTATGTTCATCTGAGAATCGGACCTTATGTTTGCGCAGAGTGGAATTATGGGTAAGCTCAAAACCATTTTAGTTTTTTGCAAATAAATTATCGATGACTTAATTCTATCTTTAATTAACATGGTATTTTTCCTTCTTTTTTTTTCCTTTTGCAGGGGATTTCCAGTTTGGTTGCATTTTATTCCTGGGATTAAATTCCGAACCGATAATGCGCCTTTTAAAGTATTTTTATTCGCTCTTACTATTTTCTTTTTTTTCTCTATTTTTTTCCCAAATTTATTAAAAATTGAAAATGGTTGGGGTTTCAGGCAGAGATGCAGAAGTTCACAACCAAGATAGTGGATTTGATGAAGCAGAACAACCTTTATGCATCTCAAGGCGGACCCATTATTTTGTCTCAGGTTTTTCCAGACCAGTCTTCTTTTCCATGTTCTCTGAATAAGTTTTATTTTTATTAGCATTTGCCAGCTCTAATATGGATTTTTTTTTTTTTTCCTTCCTTGGGGTAGATTGAAAATGAATATGGAAATGTGGACGCTCCATACGGAGCTGCTGGAAAATCCTATATCAAGTGGGCAGCAAATATGGCCACATCATTAAATACAGGGGTACCTTGGGTTATGTGCCAGCAAGCCGATGCTCCTGATCCCATTGTAAGTTTCAATTGGGAAAAGTTTTTTGTGTGTGTTTTTGCGTTTTTCTTTTTCGAATTTCAGCCCAATTTTAACGCATATTTACAGATCAACACTTGCAATGGGTTCTATTGTGATCAATGGGAACCAAATTCTGACAAGAAACCCAAAATGTGGACTGAGAACTGGAGTGGATGGTAAGGCACCTAGCACTTAGCAGTAAACAGACAGCTTGTCAATGACCCAACTCTCATTTAGTTCTTCCACCTGTTTGAAAATGCTAGGTTTCTCCAATTTGGTGGTGCAGTACCTTACAGGCCTTCAGAAGACATTGGATTTGCTGTCGCTCGCTTTTATCAGAGAGGTGGCACATTCCAAAATTATTATATGGTAGTACTACATTTTTATTTCAAGTTTATGAAATTTTGAATAATGCTATGTTGATCTTAGGTCGTAGACCCGTGTCACATAGAATTTGGTCTATTTAGTATTTGACTCATTTAATCCATATAATATTATTATTCTGAAATATTTATGAGAAAGTTCAATCAATAGTCATTCTGTTTCTCTGTAACAGTACCACGGAGGGACTAACTTTGATCGGACTGCTGGAGGTCCATTCATATCTACCAGTTATGACTATGATGCTCCGCTTGATGAGTATGGTAATATTATTAATCCTTCTTACTTTGTTCCAATATTTCCTTTGCTGCTCGGGTCAACGAATATATAGAAATGACAGCTGGCAACAATAATAATTGAAAAAAAAAAAAGTAGCCATTCGCCCACTCCACTCCTGCTAATCACTAAGTTCTGATGTTTTCTGGTGCTTTACAGGGCTTGTTAGACAGCCTAAGTGGGGCTACCTCAAAGAACTGCATAAGGCCATAAAGCTCTGTGAAGATGCAATGGTGGCCACTGATCCAACAATCACTTCCCTCGGTTCAAATTTAGAGGTAAGCGTAGCCTGTGATGCTAAAAGATATACACCATGATTGCTGGTTTTCTGTTGCAATCTTCTCTTTTAGGAAATGTATCATGTGTTGAAATTGTTAGAGAATTGTGTCAGAACTGATTCATTCCCCTAGATTACGGACTTGTTAAGCTAGAGAAGGGATTACCTTAACTGGTTTGATCTACTTTCCCGTTCAGGCCGGTGTATACAAAACTGGATCAGGGTTATGCTGTGCTTTTCTTGCGAATGTGGATTCTCATTCTGATGCAACTGTGAATTTCAATGGCAATTCATACCACTTACCAGCATGGTCTGTGAGCATCTTACCAGACTGCAAGAACGTGGTTCTTAATACTGCAAAGGTATGTGTCATCTTGTGTGTTGTCGATCTAGTGGCCGAAGTTTTTGTTTAATTCTATGGGTGCCCTTGAGATACCTAAATAGCTGTTAGGATTTCTCCTGTCTGTTGCAGGTTAGTCTTTCTTCCAACTTGTTTTGAATAATTTTTTTTTCACTTCCACAAAGATATTGTGCGAGGAAAATAATAAATCAGCCCTTGAGGTTGTGGCATCTGGAATTTCTGTTTTTTATTGAAAAGCTATGTGACCCATAAGAAGAAATGTTATCAACCTACATTTGGAAGTCAATAATATTATACTGCCCTAAATCAGAAACCAAGTTCCACAGTTCATTATTTGTACATCACAAGTGAAACTCTCTACTAACTTTCCTATGACAGGTTAATTCAGTTTCGACTCTACCAACATTTAATTATCAGTCTCCAAGCATTAAGGCAGATTCATCTGATGCATTTCCATCAGATTGGAGCTATGTAACTGAGCCAGTGGGTATCTCAAAGCACAATGCCTTTTCAAAAGCAAAGTTACTGGAGCAAATAAATACTACAGCTGATGTTAGTGACTATCTGTGGTATTCGCTAAGGTCCGATTGCTAGATACTTGAGTTGCTATTCAGTTTCTGGTAATTCTTTTACAGTAGTATTAGCATCTATGCCACCTTATAAAGTAGTCTTTTTTCCTTGGCAGCATTGATAGCGGAGATGATGAGCTTTCCCTACATGATGGGTCTCAGACTACCCTACATGTATCATCACTAGGTCATGCCCTTCGTGTTTTTATCAATGGGAAACTGGCAGGTAACCCGGCATTTATGTCATCAGGACCTTCAACTTTTTCCTTTCTGGCAAGGCAACCAATCATATTTGAATGCCATGATTTGCTCTTTTCTTGGACTTGCATTATCTTTTTCTGAAACATTCTTGTGCTGCTTTTAAACATCTATCTATGCATCGAATGATCAATTATTCTTTCCACAGCATTAGAAAATGAAAATATGTGATATTTGGGACAGCACGGGATGGTGAAGACTTTAAACGGGATAGAGAGAAAGAAGGGGAAAAAAAGCATGCCTACACAACAACGACCAAACACATTTAGCTTAGAATAGTCTTAGACCATGATAAGACTTCTAAAAATCCTGCTTAAGAAGTGAAGATATGGACTCCTAGCCTGAGACCGGCTCTTAAGTAGTCACCCTTTCAATGCACTTTAAAAGATTTCTAAGGTTGCTAAATAGACTGGACTTGATCTGTTATGACTAAAAGGACTGAATTTTGTCTGTATCTATTCTGAGCTTCTACAGGGAGTGGAGCAGGAAGTAATGGAAACCGTAAGGTTTCACTGGATATTCCCATTACCCTTGTGCCTGGAAAGAACAAAATTGATCTCTTGAGCTTGACTGTGGGTCTTCAGGTTGGGCCTCCTCCATAAGATCTGTGTTATCCTAGTGAGAGAAAAAAATAATAATAATAAAAAAAATAAAAAATAAAAAATCTGATTCTTTATAATGTGATGTTTCAGAACTATGGATCTTTCTTTGACATCGAGGGTGCAGGGATTACTGGTCCTGTGCAATTGAAAGGTGCAAATGGTTCTACCATTGATCTGTCCTCCAGGCAGTGGACATATCAGGTCAATGCCGTTTTAATTCTAATCTCTTTTGTTTATCCTCTCATTTTCTGCTCTTATTATGGAAACAACTTGTTCTCAATTCTAGCATAATCATACAGAGAGACTTCATGCAGATTAACTTCAAATTAGTACAATGACTTGGTCTTAATATTTGATATTCAGACTATTGAATGTTGGCTTCTTTGTTTGAAGGATGAATTTCTCGTTAATGATTGCAGATTGGACTAGTAGGTGAAGACCTAGGATTGTCTGCTGGCAGTTCCTCACAATGGATTTCCACCTCAACATTGCCTAAAAAGCAACCATTGATTTGGTACAAGGTAAATGACTTCTTGTGGTTTAAGCATCAGCCAGGGCAAATCATGTTCTTCATTTTCAGTATTCAGCAAATTACGATGACCTTAAGATGGATCCTGTCTCCAAATATATCTAGATATTAGTTTTACAAATCTACAAAAAAAAAAAAAAACAAAACAAAACAAAACAAAACAAAAATGCAGGCTAAGTAGTCCTTATAAAGTTGGTGCTTGGACCCTGTCATCTTGAAGCCCTGCTTTGATGCTGGCATTGACCTCTAACATGATTTGCTGAAATGGTTGTGTAATTGGACTTAATGGATGACATGGACAAATGTGTACAGGTAAACATACTAACTGCAAAATTTGTACTGCAGACTACGTTTGATGCCCCCGCTGGCGGCAGTCCACTTGCTCTAGACTTCACAGGAATGGGAAAGGGGGAAGCTTGGGTGAATGGACAAAGTATTGGGCGCTTTTGGCCAACTTACATAGCTCCAAGCAGTGGCTGCACCAGCTCTTGTGACTACAGAGGGTCTTTTAATTCAAACAAATGCTTAAAGAACTGCGGACAGCCATCTCAGACAATGTGTGTGTTTGAGATTTATATGGGAGATATCCAGTGTTATTTTGAACTAAATATCTAGTTTTTTAACTCATTTATCCCGCAGGTACCATGTTCCTCGTTCATGGTTACAACCAAGTGGTAACACTCTTGTGTTGTTTGAGGAGAGTGGTGGTGATCCGACTCAAATATCCTTCGCCACAAGAGAAGTTGCAAGTTTGTGCTCTCACGTGTCAGAGTCTCAGCCACTTCCGGTAGACTTGTGGACTGCAGACACAGAGACAAGAAGAAAATCAAGACCTACATTGTTGCTGGAGTGCCCCTCTCCTCATCAGGTTATATCTTCAATCAGATTTGCAAGCTTTGGTACTCCTCATGGTACATGTGGAAGGTTCAACCACGGAAAATGCGATAGTGCCAAAGCTCTTACAATTGTTCAGAAGGTTTGATATTTTCCCTGGACGGTCATCCAAGAGCTTTTTTTTTTCCCCATGATTTATCAATAGTTTCTTGAATGTCTCTGATTTGTGCTCTTTTATTATAGGCTTGCATTGGTTTAAAGAGTTGCAGCCTCAGTGTATCAGTGGATACATTTGGCGACCCATGTATAGGAGTGACCAAGAGTTTAGCTGTCGAAGCTTCCTGTTCTTGAGGAGATTCAGCCAATGAACATCAGCTTAGTTCGGAACTAAGCAAAGCAACGACCCATTGGTAGCATAAAATCGTATAAAACTCAGCAATCTTAAAGTTGAAATAGAATCAAAGAGTACTAAAAATCCAGAACAGAATTCTTGTCCAATTAGTCATGCTTGTTTTCACATTATCAAATCTGAGAACGATTAATGTATTAAAAAAAATAATGCAAGATAATCCAACATATCAGTTTTCCAAAGAGGACCACGTCTCTTTCTTGATCCCATGTCTCTGAAGCCTGCAAACCTGGCACAGAGGTGAATAGGATTTGGGAGTCCGATGCTTGTCCTCCCCACCCATCATGGGCACCAGCCACCAGAACATCTTGACAAGGCTACCAAAGTCTCGCCCGTAAGTCTTGCCAAAAACTCCTTCCAACAGGTCACTTGAGTGAAGAAATTGAGATGTCTCCAAGTGAGCAAAAGCATCAACTTCCTGTGAATTGAAGCCGATTCTTTCACTCCGATAGTTTTCGCCCTCATACATTTCTACCAAGCCTGAAACTGCCACCTTTAATTAGCTTGGTCTCAGTTCTTTCCACACCACTTCTCTCTCCTACATTGATCCTCCATTCCGCCTCACCTGTGCGGATGTGGATGGTCTCATCATCCCACTTAAAGAGAATATGTTTTTACTTCCAATGTGAAACTCATTGTGCTGCCAGCACGTGTATGAGCATCAAACATGACTGCCAGGGTTTGCACCCAAGTGAAGTCAATCATTCTGTCCTCTAGTCCCAATGAAATGGGCATTTATGTGAAGGTTTTAATCACACAAGACAGGTAAAATCAGCATCCCAAGCTCCACTGAAATTGAACATTATGCAATTTCCTCCAATGAAAAGGGGATTGTCACATAAAGAACCATAGGCCTCGCAATTAGGTCTTCCTGCAGTGAGCCCAATCATCACAAGCAACATATTTGTCGAACCTAACCCAGCAGGTGGCCACCAGAGAAGGGTTCTCTTAAACAGTCTGTATTAAGAACATGGGGCTGTCCCCAGTGGAATAATAAGTTTGGCTAAGCAAAGGACAACTGAATACTGAAAACAATACATTTTTCTTTTCCGACTCTGGAAAAAACACAAGCATATAGCATTAAATTTCTTCACTACATAATTAAAATCCCTAAAATAGAGAGAGAGAGAGAGAGAGACAGTGAATAGCTGAGGTCATGTACAAGAAACGAATTTGGCTAAGCCAAATCTTCTTTCTTAATTAATATAGGTTTAACTAGAAACTGCCAAGTAATTTCGGGAGCTAAAAAATTTGGCATCTAGTTAATGAAAGAAAAATCTATGCAGAAAACCATTGTTATGACAGGAATATGGGTAGATCATTTGTTGGCGCTTGAATGCCTCTCAGATCCTCCGTCTCCCTAATGCCAATGCTACTTAAGGTCCCCTCTCCAGTCTCATTTCCCATCTTTAAGAAATAACTATGCCTGCACAGGCAGAAATTTGGAGATTTCAATGAGACTGAAAGTAAGTTGCAAGCAACCAAGAAAAAGATACAATACCATCGACTGTCAGCAGTCAGTTCTGGATGGAAGGCAGTTGCAAGCAAATTCCCTTGCCTGACAGCTACAATCACCTTCTTATCAGACCCATTTTTCTCCTGTAACGAGAAAAAAGGGAGTTGCTGTAATTTAAACGTAGAACACAGATTGGTATAAAAAAGAAATGGCAGGTACTTTTTGCCTAAACTATACCATCTTGATAATTGAAGGTTAAAAAAAATAAATAAATAAATATGAACATGTAAAAACCAACTACAGTCATTTTCTCCAAGTAAAATTTTGAATTCTATAGAGCCAAATAATCTCCTTTGTAGTTTCATTAGTTATCTACCACTCATTCCTGATAGATTTCTCAGCTTTACTGCATTGAAGGATAAGAGGAGAGGTTATTAATACTCTCTGAACAGGTTATCAGTAATTAGTTTGCCTCTAAGGAAGTTATAGCTTCTCACTCAAACACTGCTGCAGCAGCCTCAATTTTAGACCTAATTTCGGATTGACGTTTTTTAAGAACTTCCATCTATTAAGAAACTCCACAAATTCCCCAAGTGTTTTTAGCAACATCACCAGCAATCTTCTCCAGGCAATTGTAAGACACAAGCTACTTAGAATGAAACATTTTTGGGTATTACTTGGAACAAGCTTCCGACCTAAAAATGACCTAATACAATCTGATGTCTCACATGCATCCTTAAATACTGAAGAATCAACATCATGCAGTGAGCATTGCCTGCCTCTTTTACATTTGATTGTCTTATTATGATTATGTATCTTTTGCATTGTTTAAATCTCCAAACCGTGAAAAAGTCCTGGACCTTGTCTTCACAAGTTCCATCAATTCATAATCTGGCAGTGCTTTTGAACCAGATTGTTAGCTAATCTCCTATACATGAAAAGTCTGCACATTTATTCTCCACATCCACCTGACGCCTGTCCAAATCAACTTTTACTAGGTCAATCTAACTATAATTGATCAGTGAGATTGTTTATATAAAAACTTGGGACAAAATTGACCAGCAGAAAGTACTATTTATTGTTGCAAATGTAATTTTGGAAAAGATAAATAGTAATAATGATAACATCCACCAAACAACACTAGGAAATCCAAGCCACACCTGGACAGAACAGGATTAAGATAATCTTAAGGGAGAACACGTGAATAGCTAAATCAATTATTTGTATCCCAAATGGAAGGGCCAGATAGGAAGGAAGAGCAAACCTCTATGCTTCCACCGGCAACTGCTGAGTTTACGACTTTGTCAGATGGAACAGGATAGTCAGCAAGCACTTTAACATCTGGCCCTACGTTAATAATTGCAGGAGCACGAATAAAAACACCACGGAAGCTTTCAGGGCCACCTTCTTTAGCTGCAAGTTCAGGTACCGAAAGCTCTGCTTCAAAACTTTGAATCTGAACAAAGGGATATGGATGCAGAAAATTAGCAACATCAGTTATATTCTTATTAAGAAATAAAAAATGACTAGCATTACACTTGAAATAAGAAACCCTTCATAATACTATTCAAATTTAGGCGACATTGTCAAATTACTATGTCCAGGATTTAATTTATGGAATTATTAGAGGACAAACATGCCAAGGATACCAAGTTCGCATGTAAAAGAGCAAAAGGTGGTCAACCAACATGTGGTCTGTCCAAACGTTAGGCCTTTTAATTCTCAAATGAATATAGATATTGTTGAAAATCTAACTTATCCTTTAAATTTCAGTCCCGCACAAAGCTCAATTCTCACAGAAAGTTCTTGCGCCATGATCCTAGTTTCCCAGATCATTAAATTGGGTTCCATCAAAGAACACGTGTGCAACAATATAGTTTCCCGCATGTAACATCTATCTTTCCAGTACATGACATTTTGTTGGTAAATGCAATGAAGACCACCAGGTACAGAACTCAGAATTACCTGGCTGCCAAAGAAATTACGATGAATAGTACAATCTAGGCCGCCTACTAGTTTCTGTCCACCTGTTTTCTGTCCTGGAAGAAGATTGCCATAAATTTCACATCAAAATCATTTAGAAGCAAAAAGACGGAACTTTAATCCCTAAGTTGTCAAACAAACAAACAGAGAGGAAGGGGAAAAACATAGTACACAAAAAAGAACACCCACCAAGAGCATTATTGGCCAAGAAGATGAGACCTGCACATGTACCCCAAACAGGCTTCCCCATCTTAACAAATTCACGCAATGCAGGAAACTGCAAAAACGATGACAAGAAGCCTAACTTAGAAATGAGGTAAATGAAAAATCAAATGACCAAAAACAAATATTTTAAATTTTGGTCCTAGTTAAGAAATCTATTCGAGACTGATGGGGGGAGGGAGAGAGAGAGAGAACCAGGTTATGTAACTGAGCAAGTTTGGCCATGGTGGTGCTCTCTCCACCAGGAATGATAAGAGAGTTAACATTTTGCAACTGTTCTGGCTTCCTTATCTCCACCCCCTTCACTCCTAATCTCCTTAACACTGAGAGATGGAGAAAGAGAGAGATTTAGCCTACAAACGTAATAAGGGAAAACAGAGGATAAGAGAGAGTGGGTGTATGTGCCTGCTATGTGTTCGTTAAAAGAACCCTGCAAGGCGAGAACGCCGACGGCCATCGATCGCCTCACACACCCACACACACACTCTACCTCCTGAATTCAATAAAATAGGGCCGAGAAGAGAGAGAGGGGGGGGGGGAATGTACTGTAGGGTGAAATTGGAGATTATAATGAATTTTGATTTGGTTCGTAGTGAAAAGGGACGGAAGGATCGGAGTGATAGGGGATGAAAGTAAAAATGGGATAAAACAATACCCCTAAGGGGGAGATGTAACTGTGAGGGTGAAGCAGGAGATTATAATGAATTTGGTTTGGTTAGAAGTCAAAAAGGGGTGAAAGCTTCGGAGTAAAAAGAATGATGGAAATAAGAGAGATAAAATGACACCCCCTCACATTATAAAAACTTTCCTTTTACCTGTAAATAGATAGGGATTATAATAAAAATTTATGAATAAAATTATATTTTTCTTTTATTTTACATAATTTAAGAAGATTAATATTTATTTTTTTTTCTATTCTTTCACTTTTCACTCCAGTTATAATCAAATAAAAAAATAATATTTAATTTTTCTCCTTCATTCTTATTGAAAGGAAAAAAAAATACGTACTTCAAATAAATCTTATATTTTCCTTTTCCCCCTCTCCTTTCACAAATCAAACTTATCCTTGTTAGAGGTGTTATTACACTCAACTCGTGTCACGGTAGATTAAAACTCGAGCTCGAACTCAATCAAATCGAGCTCGAGCTCGGGTTCGGGTAGTCTAGTATCGAGGTCGAGCTCGATACCACATGTGTCGAGTTTGAAGGCTAGTCGAGCTACTCGAAATCGATTGATTATATTTTTTAAAAATATTTTTTATATATGAAATTACATTTATAGGTATATATTTTTAAAAATATTACCCGATATCGATTAATTATGAGAAAATATAATTTAATTAGGCTTGTGACACTATCTGATAATACTATCCAATGACATTTCAAGCCAAACTTGAGCTCAAAAAATGCAAGCTTGACGAGCTCGAGCTGCCGAGTTCAGATATTGACAACATCTGATTTGATTTGAGTGTCATAACACCTCTAACTCTTACATTTCAAATTTGCTCTTGTATGTCGTGTCTACCCTCCAACCATTTCACTCCAACTCACATCTAGCAACTCACCTCCTCCTATCTATATCAGTGTTTTGAAAGTCAAACTAATGAACCAAACCAACAGCCGGTTTGGATTTCCTTATAGAACCGGTTTTTGAAAAAGCCAATCAAAAAACAAGTTGGATCAGGAAAACCAGATTGATCCGGTCCGGTCCAACCCAATTTTTTAAATAGAAAAGATGTGTGAAAAAATTGCAATTGTTTCTATGCAAACATGAGAATATGATAAAAAAATACATAATTTTTATCATTACGCTAAAAATTGTTGTTGTCTTCATATATTTTAATTTAAATTTATTTATAATTTTATAATAATATTATCTAATTTTTTTATTTGATCTGATCGATTTGACTTAATAATTCATTAATTATTTAAATGATCGGATCATATACAGATCTGAATTTTAAAACACTTACTACGTGGACTTTACAAAGTCTGCCCTTTCCCTATACATTGTTTCTTGGGCCCAACTCCCTATCTCAGCTCTCTACCTAATCTCAATGTAAAAAGGGCTCTTATATAAGTGGCCATCGGCTCATCTAACCTGATTGCTGACTGGATGGGCTAATCCCAAAAGCAAGTTTCGGGGGAAGAGGTTAGGCTCAACTTTCAGCCTGGTGAAAGTAGGGCAGCGGCCCAACAAGGGGGCCAACGGCCTGTCCAATTTTTTATCTGGTCGAGTTTAAACCATTAACCAACAAGTCAAAATAAGACTTTTAGATCCCAAAAACACAATCTAGTGATCATAATTTTTTCTCCAAATTTGATAAATTTAAATTTAAATTTAAATATATAAAAAAAAAAAGATTTTTAGAAAAGCTAGCCCTAAAATATTAAGGCATGGTCTATGGACTCGATAGACCGGACGCTTTTATAAATAAAAAGATATTATATATATATATGATGTAACCTATACAGTATATATGTAATATATTATATCATATTATATTTATATATGAAAATTATACAATATATACATTATAAATTTTACTATCACATATTTTATGTAGTTATGTCATTACAAGTTATGTAGGTCTAAAAAAGCTATTAGCCCATTTGAGACCTTGAAGACCTTCAATTTTTTGAAAGTAAGTTTTCAAATAGGTTATAAACCAAACCGAGTTTAAAATTTGGACTATATGACAGGAGACTAACATGTGGGTATTCAGTCTGACCCCTTGATTTTTTCTTTTTTCTTTTTTTTTTGGGGGGGGGGGGGGGAAGCAAGTATTGCAAAATTCTGAAGAAAAGCCTCCTCGTGAATGAAAGAGGAAAGTGTACGATCTTCGAGCACGTCCCAATGGGCGTGGCCTACAACTTTGTGAAATAATAGAAAGATGATAACATATTTTAAGAAGCACCAATTGGGAACTTCGAATTGAAAGTTATAAATTCAAGCTTTTCTTAATATATATATAGAACTATGAAGGTGTTACATGATACACGATTATCAAAAACCGATATTACATTTGTAACTTATATCGTGGTTCAATGGTCAACAATCACTAATTCTTTAACTAATACCTATAATACAGTAATAAAGATATGAAAAATAAATAAATAATAAAATTTAATATGAGTTATTTTCCGGATTCACTAAAAAACAATTCTATAAATTAAAAATAAATATATTGAAATCAATTGTTGGTACATAAGTTAATACTAGAATCCTAAATATAATAATTAATTCTTTGAATTTTTAACGCATATCACATGATTGTGTGCGTAAAAACGGCAAAAATTAAAAAAAAAATTCATGACATTATTAAATATTTTCAAGAAAAAAAGGATTGTTATAGCAAAAAATCAAATTACAAACTAAACCTCGAGTGGGAGGTAGGCAAGCGTATTCATGGGTGCAAAATAATAAGGTAATTTTTTCTAGAAAAAATATGTCATAAAAGAAAAAATTTAATAAGGTAATTTTAAATATTTTTTTTCAAAAAAAAATATTGACAAGTTTAGTGATCTTTTTCCCCGGAGAAACAAAAGGAGACTAACAAATTCGGGAAATGGGAGCGGGGCAGCTATGCAACTCCGGCGGGATTTTGAGGAATCTGTTTCCATAACAAAAACATAAGCCTAAATCATCGCGCTCTCCTCTCTCTTTCTTTCTCTCCCTCTCTCTCTCCCCTCCCCCTTCTTTGTTTTCTGGGAAGCGTCTGGTTTCGTTTCCAGGAAAATCCATAGCCCCCATCCGAACCCTCCCCCTCTCTCCTCAAGAATCACTACCGAGAGACTCTCTCTCTCTCCCTCTCCTCGTTTTTTCCCATCAATCCATCTCACCAACCCCATTTCTCTTACATCTCATCAACTCAACTGACACACTTGCAACCCTCTAAAATTTCCTTGACAGAAATCTCCTTTTTCCCTTCTTCCCATATATTTTCTCTCTCCTGTAATCGAACCCTCCTTTTCGGTTCCCAGCCAAATTGAATTCTCTCAAACATTATGCCGATCGAATGAAAGGTACTTCTTCGTATATATATATTTTTTTAGTTCTATTATTTTATTAATTTTGGATAGGTTTCATTTTAATTTTTTTTTTTGGTTCGTTTTCTGTGTCGTCTGATACATCTAGGGTTTCCCCGTCTTTTCCGAGCCTTCTTCTATACTATTTTATTTGTTTTTAATTATGGAATCATTTTTATTAATAATTTTTGTGTGGTTTTTGGTTGATTCCCAGTAAAGGTCAAATTTTACGTTGGTGGGGCTGCTGTTGCTGCCTGAGGATTCAAATAAAAACTGGAGTTCTCGAGATGTTAGTTATGAATACCAAGAGTATCAATTTCATCAGATGTTTCTTTTCCATGTGCGAATGGCATCCCTTAGAATAACAAAGTCAACAAGGGCTCCAAGCCCTCTTTCTGTTTCTTGGTTTTCAGGTATCTATTGTATAATTATTTTAGTTTTTTTTTTCCTTTTCATTTTAATGTTGATGTGATTCTGATTGTTGGTCTATTCTATCCTATTAATCAGGAGTAATGACCCAAGAATCGGGTTTAGGATAGGTTTTGATTCTGTAATTTTTTTTCCCCTGATAATATTGATTTTCTTCCGCGGGTTTTAGTACAATGTTGTTATTGGTTGCCTTAAATTATAGTACTACTGCATAGTTGTTCATGTGAGGTTAAGATTTGCTTGCATTTTGGTTTTGATGAGATTCTAACCTCTGGTCAGTATTATATCGGGTGATATTCAAGGAATGGGGTTTAGGATAGGTTTTGATTTTGTGGGGCCATTTTAGTACTGAGGTTTTTCTGATGATATTCTTTTACTTTTGCAGGTTTCAGTGTTGTTCCCATTATTTGTTAAATTAGAGTAATTATATTAGGTGGCTTCAGTTTGTTATGTTTCGTAACTCGTCAGTTGGAAGGTTGACAGAAATGGGATGCTGTGGTTGCTTTGGTTTTGCGAGAAGGCCAAAAAGGACGATCTGGCACATATCTGGTCCTGTCAGGAATGCATCGCAGGAGTTTTTGTTAGATGAAGACTTAGAAGATGATGACGATGTTTGTCAATATAATGGAGAAGCCACCGGTTCCACACATGGAGATGGAGATGGAGATGATTATCAGCCTCAGCCTATTGCAAACCTCTCCGAACAGATTCTCATGTTCAGAACTCAAAATGGATTGATTTGCCGTGAAGTTCCTGTGAAGGAGACAAACAAAGTTATTCGCTCAGAGGTAAATAGGGGAATAGATTCCATCAGTAGTTGCGTTCTTAAAGTAATATATGTCCTGCAGGAATTAATGATTATCTCTTGACCATCAGTGTTGTTGCTTAATCAATCTATGAAAAGGCATATCTTCACTGCTCTTTTGTTTACTTTCAATTTTTGTTCAGCATGGTTTTGCTTGTAAATGGATTATTCTGTGGAATTCAGCTAATTAGCGACATTCTTGTAATATTTGACTCGTCCTTTATTTTTTGCAGCCTCTGTTAGCACATTCATGATATTTTAATGAAGAGTTTGGTCTCAGTGTTGGTTTGTTATGCTGTTGGGACATGATCCACGTCTGATACATCTAACCTATTTATTTATTGCTATACCTGATATGAACAATCGTGTTCATCTTACCATATGTAAGTGTTTGCCTACCATTGACTATCAGTTCTTCGGGTCCATGTTGGTAAACCCTAGATTTTGCTTGGAGTGAAAGTTAGAAAAGGCTAATTGGCTAACTCAGGTTGTATTTTCCTTTTGGGAAATGATATTGATTGTGTAATGCTATTGGAACATGATCCATCTCTAATACATTTAACCTATTTATTCATTGCTACACCTGATACAAAACAATCGTGTTCATCTTACCATGTATAATTGTTTGCCTTTGAGTCCATGTTTGCTAAACCCTAGATGTTGCTTGGCATGAAAGTTAGAAAAGGCTACTGGGCTAAGTTAGCTTGTATTTTCCATTTAGGAAATGATATTGATCGTGTAATCTATCTTGCAATGTGATTCCAATAAATGTGACTATGACCAAGCTCTGGTCAATGCTTGGCCTTTGGTCTTTAATGATCTTTTTGTTTTATATTGCACTGGCAGGATGAAAATGGAAACAAGATGGTTAATGAGTATGTTCGCGAGTGCAAAATTGGTGCTGGTAGCTATGGGAAAGTGGTGAGTTTTACAAGTATGTCACTTATTTCTTGCTTGGAAAGATTGATTATCTAACTGTCTGGCCTTTGTTAATGAAACAGGTTTTGTATCGAAGCAGTGTAGATGGGAAGCATTATGCTATCAAGGTAGAGCTCGTCTTAGTAGGAGCCACTTGCTTTTTTTAATTGTCATTACTGCTTTTTTTGTAATGCGATTAAAAGTGGTTGCTACATTACAAGAAAATAACAGGGAATCCCCATCATCTGCTTTTGTTTATCCAATACTCTAAAAGGATAGTTCTTACCTGCTGTTTCATGCTCTACCTAAACATATTTTGCTTGGTAATTTGAGTCAGGAAGAAAGTTTATGCTTCCATGCATAAAAAATTTGTCGGAAGGAATTTTGGCTCCTTATCTTCGTTATCTGCTTATCTAAATGGTTATTTTAAATAATATTAGAGAAAATTTCAATAAGAAAAATTGAAGAGATCTTTTCACTTGTAGTTCTTTTGTTTGCTTCTGCACTTTTGGCTGTAAAGACTAGATAAGCAAATTTTGACGTCTGGGCTGTTCTCCTTTTTTGCTTACCATCTTTTTTACTTGTCCCCCCCCCCCAAAAAAAAAAAAAATTCAGGCCTTTCACAAATCCCATCTATCAAGGCTGCGTGTTGCTCCATCAGAAACTGCAATGACTGATGTTCTTCGAGAGGTATATACTCTTTTTTAATATTTTATATACATACAACAACAACTTGGGCTTTAATCCCAAAATTTGAGGTCAGCCATGAGAGACAAATATCAAAGGGAAAAAAAAAACAAAATAAAACAAAACAAAAGGTGTTGATTTAATTTGTATGGATTCTCTTACGCCACTCATTTTTATTATATATATATATATTACCATTTTGTATTTCGAATAATATGGCTGTTGTAGGAGAAAACATGACAACACATCAAGGTTACAACAAAAGATTTGCACTCCTGTTTATTAGGAATCTTATCATGTGATGTTCAAAAGATGTGTCTGTACAAGTGGATATGCTCATTTCTAGAAATATCAATACAACATATGATATAATGTATCAATTATTTTACATCCATTGCAAGTTTTGAATGTGCTTTTTTCGTATTTCACTCTATTCTCTTGAAGCTGTTCGTGTTGCATGTCTGGGCAGGTGTTGATCATGAAAATGCTGGACCATCCAAATATTGTAAACCTGATTGAGGTGATTGATGACCCAACTACAGATCACTTCTACATGGGTATCTATGGCTATAATCCTCCCCCTCCTGCTCTATTTGTTTGTTTTCCAAAAGTGTTATTTTGTCCGCTTCATAGTTTTGCATGCATGTCGAGCAAAAAA
Organism: Dillenia turbinata; assembly: GCA_037126225.1. Taxonomy (NCBI): domain Eukaryota; kingdom Viridiplantae; phylum Streptophyta; class Magnoliopsida; order Dilleniales; family Dilleniaceae; genus Dillenia; species Dillenia turbinata. The sequence continues at coordinate 3,763,595 of JBAMMX010000007.1, forward strand.
AAAAAAAAGATAGGAACATCTAAACTTTTTCAGCACAAAATAACATTTCCTTTAAATTCATTGTTTCTGTGTTTTGGTTATTTTTATATTTATTATATTTTCCAATTCTCTTTCAGTTCTAGAGTACGTTGAAGGAAAGTGGGTCTGTGAGGGTTCTGGTCCTCCAGGTGGCCTTGGAGAAAATAAGGCAAGAAAGTATCTGCGTGACATAGTGTCTGGGCTTATGTATCTCCATGCTCATGTATGTATATGATGTCCACCTTAATATTTGTTATATATCACTTTCATTCTTCTAGAGTGTGCACCCTCTCTCTCTCTCTCTCTCTCTGTCTCGGCTACATAGATTGCTGTGTGGGTTTATGGTAAAAAAAAGAATCATAAGCTAAAGACACAAAAGGTGCAGTCCATGTCAAAACAAAAAAGAAGTAAAATGTCCAAGGAAATGAATCAGCATGAAAGAACTGATTCATCCCCATATCCTCGTGATGCCTGCACTGAATGGTTATTGTTTGTAATCAAACTCCAAACCAGGCCCATTTATCATCATAAAATGGGTGCAGGTATAAAGAGGATTCAGTAGCTGTTACTTCCATTCAATTGGATGACAAAGTTATTACCATTATAAGTAACAGTGCTCACAGTTCAACATAGGTTCCGGTTGCCGTGTTACCCTAAATAAGAGGTTGGAACTAGTCAATGGAGCTGCTTCTTGAAGAAAGTTATCCCCGAATTTAAATCATTTTTTTCTTTTCATTCTCATAATATGTTTATTTTGATAATTTTGCCATTTAAATCAGAATTGAGAAAGGATTTTTGTTTGGAAGTATTCACCGTTGGGTGAAATTTTTGGCAGCTTTGACAACCCTATGGATTTTGTTCTGATCTTTTAACATGTTCATCTTGTTTATATTTAGTAAGAGTAGTATCTTCTAATTTTGGTAGAATTATAAGAATTTGTCCTATTGTTTTGCTATTTGGTTGTGCCAATAGTTTTTACTTTTTCTCTTAATGAAATTCTATATCGTTATTTCATGTTAAAGTTTTTGGGAACACACAAGGAAAAGCTAACCCATTTGTACCTGGTGGTCTGTTGTTGGTCTTGTGGTCTCCTTTAGGGGGTGTCATGGCTAGACTCTACGCAGCTTGCAACTTGATCTCCCTAAGTTTAGGCTTTTTCCTAGATTGATTGTTCTTATTCATAGTTTTTTCTCAAGTTATATCCACATGATGGGAGTAGTCTAAGCCGATTAACATGGTTGACAGGCATTTATCTCCTTCCATAGCTCTTACTGTTTAATATTATCTGTGTTGCATCTATTTTCTCCAGTTGAATGTTGTGTTGACAATATTTTTTTGTTCTTTTTTTTTTGTTAAATAGAATATTGTGCATGGGGACATTAAGCCTGACAATCTATTGGTTGCTGGTAATGGTACTGTGAAGATCGGGGATTTCAGTGTCAGCCAGGTGTTTGAGGTATTGTGCTGCTATACCCAGATTCACTGTGTATCATTTACATGAATAGTGATTTTATATATCTGCCTCACTCTAAGAGAATCATGCTTTTTCAGATCCTCTCACACATGCTCACACAAATTTTATTTATTTATTTATTTATTTTTTGTATGTACTGCCTATCCTAAGTCCCCTGCCATGGAAATGCAGCTTTATTGTTATTAATTTTGAATTTTCCCCTGCGTGATGGTTAAAGTCCCCATGCTGCAAATGACGCCACTCTCTTATAACATTGTTATTGTGGCCTGATGTTGTATCTGTAGCCATCTTATGTTTCGATGCAATATCATTGCTGTTTCCTGAACTGCTGCCAAATTGTCTGCACATGGCATAAGCACCAGTTTGAAACAGAATTGATCACTGAGATTGAAAGAGCGTAGAGCTTTTGGTTAGTGAAATGTGAAGCAGTGACAGGATAATACATGGAAAATAAGATTTCTGTGAAACGTGCTAAAACTCACATGCATACAGAGATGTATTCCATTCTGCAGTCATTCCAGTTCCTCAAAATGTTTGAAATATGTTTTGCATGAGAACTTAATATGCTGTTTCAAGTGGAAGAGGTATGATGTATTGATTGTAATTTCTTTGTTCTCTTTGAATTGTCTCTTTTCAGGATGATAATGATGTGCTACGCCGATCACCTGGGACTCCTGTTTTTACTGCACCAGAGTGTTGTTTAGGTTGCATATCTCTAATCCTAGTGAGAAATATGAGTCAAGCTACACGTTGAACCATATTTAAGACTATGTTGGGCTTGTCTTGTGATTGATAGGTCTAACATATCATGGCAAAGCAGCAGACACATGGGCTGTAGGAGTAACTTTGTACTGTATGGTACTGGGGAAATACCCTTTTCTTGGTGACACCCTACAGGATACATATGACAAGGTACAATTGTTGCCCTCTTCCCTTTTCCTTGACTTTTGGTTTTATGTACGGGATTTTTCTATTTTTTTTTTCATTGGGCATCGGAGATTCACAGTTTTCTCCTACACAACCTCTTAGCAAGTGCGTTTAAGACTTCATGGCAGTGGAATGTTTGTTTTGTTAAATGTTGGCAAGTAGTCATGAAAGTTTCTGTTATCATTCTGGCCTAACTGTGAAAGTTCTTGCTGCAGATTGTTAATAACCCGCTGTCTCTCCCTCGCAATATGAACCCCCAGATAAAGAACTTGATTGAAGGACTTCTTTGCAAAGGTGTGTATGTTATCACCATCATTGCATTTTGTAGCCTCTCTCTCTCTCTCTCACACACACACACACACACAACACGACCTACTGCAGATCCAAAGCAGAGGATGACACTAAATGATGTTGCGGAGCATAGCTGGGTTATAGCGGAAGAAGGACCGATCCCTCAATATTTGTGTTGGTGCAAGCGCAATAGGCTGCAGAATGGTCAAGCTAAGGGGAACGCTGAACTGACTGGCATAAACCATGCTACTAACTGATTTAAGTAGATGGCATAAATTTTGTACAGCGAAGTTACCTCTTTTATTTATTTATTTTTCTCAGATACTTTAGGTTGAAAAAGTGAGCGCTTTGAGATTTGAAATAGAATTTTCTGGAGTGGGGTCCTCCCCTTGTGGAATCTTTTGAGGGCCTCAGCTTGGTACCGTTTTAATTTTTCAGGATTTATTTATCTGTAAGAATGTGGAAAAACCTGCCGGCGTAGGTGTTGGAATTTGGATACCGGATATTGAGATGATAATTGTTTGAGTGGATTTTATTTATTTATTTAGACATTGAAGCCAAGAAGTCTCTCTCACCGGCGCACACTATGGCCGAGAGAAACCCAATCCTCCTCCATCACCATCGTGCCTTATTCTCTCCTCTTTTGCCATCTAGCACGCACGGTGCAGCAGGGTTTGCGTGATGATTGGAGTTGGGTGCCTCTGCAATTCTGGTGGGAAGAGTGGAAGGTTTGCATGGGATGGGAATTGAGTTAATCGGTGAGTTGAATGAAGGCTGGCGCATGGTGGGTGATACCCTTAGGGGCCTTTTGGGCATTGACGATGGCTACATCTTTTTCCTAAAAAATTGAGTGGCACTTTTAGCGTGTTATTTTTTGGTTCCGAATTCTCTGTACACAGTCGAAAAGGTTTGCTAAGGTAGGGGTTGATGGTTTGAAGGTGAACCGGGTCGGCTGCCTTCCGGGACTTCCAAATGGAATTGGTGGGTTTTTGCCATTTTTTTTGTTCCCTATTTTTAGTGGCCGGAAGGGACGTTGTCGCGATGTTTGTTTCCCCTGAAATCATGAAAATAAATAAATAAATAAAAATAAATATCTCTATCATAATAATCTAAGAGCAAGCAAAGAAGTAAAGAAAATTGAAAAATAAGGAGAGGTGCATCTCTTTTCCTTAACATCAAGAGTATCAAATTACGTGGTTTTTTTTTTTTGGGCCCCTTTTCTCGGATTGTAAAAAAATTAACATGTTTCGCTAATTAAATTTTTGAGTTAGTAATCAGATAATTAAAAATTAAATTTTATATATTACTAAAAACAATTGATTTATTAATAGAGGTGAGGAGGTACTTCCTATTATTAGGAGGGAGGTGCGATCAGGTGTGTCACGAGAGAGAGACGGTGGGCGCCAGAAAAGGGGGGTGGTAAGGACCACGTGGAACCCATGCAGGAAGAGTCAGAGGTCTGTAAATACAACCCACTTGGATTCTCTGACAGAGGAGCGAGAGATTTATTAATACTTCCAAATGGGGTTGCTTGCGCTGTTTGGCCGTTCTGATCAAAAACCCTCCATTACATTTGTGGGTCCTACCCCCCCAAAAAAACACAAAACCCAATCCCATCCCATATTTTGATGGCTCGGATTGGATGGTCATGATTATTCTATATATCCAAGAACTAGGACCCTTCGTCCTGTTCCATTTCAGTCTTCGCTAGCATCCCCCAGCCCCACCCCAGCTACAATCATGGCCCCTCACCACACAACTCTCATTACTTAACTCGAATTTATTCTAATCTATTTCTGTAATTCTTTTTCCTTCAAGCAAAGTAAGGAGAACTTTTTCTGTGACCATAGATCATGGTTACTTTTGGAAAGTTTGACATACATTTATTTTACCATTTCTATATTTATTATAAACAAGTTTATTAAAATATTAATGATTTAATATTGTTATCCTCCTAATATTTTTTTCATTAAACCTTGAATAAAATCAGGATTTATAACTTGAATGCGTTTAGCTTAGCATTGTCTATTTGGCAGATAAATAAAAACAATGCACGAATTCTAAAATTAAAAAAAAAAAATTACCCAAAGTAATTTTGTTTGCTTATTATTTTAAACATGACATCTGCGTGAAGGTTGTTTTTTCATTCTTTTTTTTTTGGTAAAAATCATACTGTCACTAATGTACTGCAGGCTCTTTTTTTTTTTTTTTTTAAGAGAAAAGGATAGTAAAATTTGAATATTCATTATAAAATATCTAATTCAAATTATGATCTTTTAAATAAATTCGTTATCATGACTTTATAATAATACTTATAAGCCTCAAAATTATCACTAAACATTCCTTGAAGGTATTTTTATTAATTAGATTTAAAATTAAAATTATGAAATATGTGCCGATAAGTGATAATCACATCCCTAGTGAATGGCTCCTCCTCAACGATAGGTCCAATTATTGAAGAGGGGTATCATCTGTCCTGCTTATTTTTATGAAGTGGAATGCAGCGAAAAGAAAAGGATGCAGACAGTTGAGACATACTTATCTTATTGTTGATTCATATTAGTGATGTTAGTTGGTTCGTACAATTTGATTTTGATTTTGTAGCTAAAATCTTTGAAGTATTAGGTTGACTTTTTATCAAATTAATTCTGAATTATTTACAAAAACCTTAATGGAATTCAAATTCTTAAACTATTTATATTAATAATGTTGATTGGAATAATTGAAGAAAAGGAGTAGAGACCCTTCTTCGTTTACATTCATACTTGGTGTATTTGGCCATTTTGCTATTTGTTTTCAAATATCATACTTTAAAAATATAAATATATTATTGTTCTAAATAAAAATCATTAAATATTTATTTTATTAAGGAATTGTTTGAGAAAATTAACATCGGACTAAACTAAAATTAAGTGACTTTTTAATGTAAAAATTGTTAATGTATCAATAATTTTATTCTTAAACTGGTCACCCTATAAAGGTTTATTCTTCAAAACTTGAAGTTGAAATGAAACACCTCGCGTTTGATCAGCAAAGAGTGAGGTGACGCAAAGTGATGGGCACTCTAAGTTTGACAAGTGGATGGAGAGAGAGAGATTTCACATGACAAAGCTCGTGGAGGGAATAAAGAAACTGAGTATGAGATTCCATTGCATCTTTTCATGTCATTTCTAATATAGCTATGCATAAATATTCGAAGTGTACTTGCTAAGATTAGATTAATACATAATATATATATATATATATGTAAAGAATTATTATCAAAGCCTATGGCAGAGACAGAGAGTCCTTGAGCTGATATTCCTTTTTCAGGCATTCGAAAGGGATTGAAGATGCGATTTGAGAATTTTCAGAGGTATCTCTTTTCTTTTCTAATGTGTTCATGTTCTTCGAAAGATACTGCTTTTGACGCAATAGAAAATACTCAGCTTCTTCCTCTCCTACTTTCCACATGCTCTCTCCAAAATAATGCAACTCTATTTAGATGCTTCCAAGGAGAATTGTTCTTTGGTTCCTCCAAATAAAATCATTCTAATATCCTAAACCTTACCTCTCTTCTGTAAGTAAAAGAGCGAGGGGTTAATACGCATAAAACTAGCTATATATTTATATCAAGAGTAAAATATAATATAATTTTAAGAGAAAATGACAAACGATATCTAATATTATAGTTTTAAAAATTATATATATATATATTTTTAAAAATTAGGTATTGTGTTAAGCTGTTAACGTTTTAAGTCTTATAATGTGTTCGCATACGTCTTTTAAATTGTTACAAAATATTTAATTTAAATTAGTATTATAATATTATATTGATCAAACACAAAATAATTCGAATAATTTGAATATATTTTTACAATTTATATTATTTATTTGAACTGGAATTTAGAATCTCAATTTTATAAAATATACATTGTCTCCATATAAATGATTACCTTGACGCTAGAGAAATTTTATTCTAAAATCACACAATTTTTTTTTTTTTTTTTAAAAGCTGTAATAGTAATATCTTAAAAATTATTTCTTGACAAAAGGGTAAAAACATGGGTTTTAATATAAACCTCGTCTGTAAAAATTTGTAACCTTTTTCCTATCCTTTTTTTTTGGGTTGCACTGTTTGTTCCATAAATCTGTGGACGATCATTTTAATAATGTTTATTCCCATATTCTTGTAACCCTTTTTGACCAATTGCAACTTTTATTGCTGTTGCCTCGAGGAGAGCTCATTGCACCGCTGCCCATGCCTCCTTGGGCCCTTCGAAAAAGTTTACAACAGTTTTAACTGAATTTAAATATTATAAAAATTATCTATATTAGAATAATTTTAATCTTTTTATACAAAATTTTAAATTTTTAATTAAAAATATTAAATTAAATTGAAACAAATCGAAAATTTTTATATAATTCGATCTTACTCAAATCCTTTTACCTGATAAATCAGACAAATTGGAATTTTATAATTGTTTTCAAATATTATCCAAGCATTTTCCTAGGAATAGATATTGGGAATTAGAAATCCAAGATTAGAGTTAATTTTCTTTATTCATTTAGCAATTAGCTATTTAATTTAGCTTGAGTCTGTAGAGATTAATTTATGTCTTTGTCTCAAATAGATCATTTGGTAACAAATCTTAAAAATAAATTAATCTGTCTTATTTATCTTAGTTCAGTTCCAAACTTACAATTAAACATAGAATTTATATATTATAATACTTTCATATGTATTGCTATAAATTTGAAGTAGACAACATATTGAAAACGGTGGCCAAAAAAAATTTTTTTTTTGGAAGGAAGTTTTGCTATCGTGAATAAATGTAAATTTTCGTTATTACGCATTTTTGAAATAGAAAATAAAAGATTTTTAAGAAAATAATCTAGTGATAATGGTCTCTTTTTTTTAATATTATAATTCAAAATTTGATTTCTATTAAAAAAAACAGAGTAGAAATATAATTTTTTTTTAAATCTTGTTGATCTTTTTCGTAAATTTTTCTTATTCGTTGGTAACCCTTATGACACTATTAATTGTTATTATTTAATGCAAAAAAGGACAGGTCATCCGAGATAAGAAATGAAAATGTATGAAAGAGGAAGGAGCAAAGTGCAAAATCGAAAACATCCGCTTCTTTATTTTTCGGTTTCAATAGTATTTCTTAATCAGTCAGTTTCTCTCTGTTGCAAAGAACAACAAACCATATCGTCTCTCGCTCTCTCTCTCTCCCTCTCAATATCAGCCGTTTCCAGGCGACATGTGCGTCGGGAAACGTAATCCGACGTCATATTCGGCGTTTCAGACCATAAGATTCGACCAACGCTTCCCTCTCCAACCTCGATTTCTTCATTGGTAAATATCAAATCCTATTATGTCGCTTTCACAGATTCTCATTTTTTCTGTCAGTGAGATCGTAATTGCTGTTCTTGTTAATTTGGATTCACAGAGTTTCTCTTTACGTGATCTGATTGTTCTCAGATTTTATTCAGTCTAAGTGGATACTGGCAAAATACATTTGTTTGAGATTTAATTATTGTTCGATGGAATCACTTGCAGCTTGTTTGTTTTGGGGAGAGATCTATTTGATTCGTCTCTTGAATTAACGCGTGAATTTTGATCATAAATTTCATCTATGACAAGTAAGTTTGGGGAAATTGCATATGTATTAGAGGTGAGTGACACTAGAGAGTACGATGAAGTGTGTTTGGGGATTTGATTTGTTGGGTAAATGGATAGAATAAATAGATGGAGAGCAATGGCCTGCAAAGATCGGAATTTGCTGTCTAGTTATTGGGAGCATGATTAAAAATTGCAGGATAGTTTAACAACTGATTGAATCATCTGACACTTTAATTTATACACCCCTTAAAAATCCTTTTTCTGTTTAGGACAAATTTTTCCCCTTTTTTCCTTGATTGGGTGGTTGCTTAGAAATTGTTAGCATGCTTATAGAGTCGGATAGGTCGAAAAAATTGGCCCGGATTTCATATGGGTGGAGAAAGTATGGGTTGGATGAGCATGCAATCGAGGAAGAAAGATGGAGGATTGATCAGAAAATGGGGCCAAATGGGGGATTTTATAATGGTTATCATCGGTTTGGATCAAGTGATTCTCTTTTTCCGGGTCTTTATGATGACGTTGCATTGGATTGTCTTGCCTGGGTATCCAGATCTGATTATGCATCACTTTTTCGCCTTAATACGAGGTTTAATTCACTAATTAAAAGTGGGTATCTTTATGGCTTGCGGAGGAAGATTGGAATTGTTGAGCATTGGGTGTATATGGTTTGTGATCCTAGGGGTTGGGAGGCTTTTGACCCTACAAGAAATAAATGGATGAGGTTGCCGAGGATTCCTTGTGATGAGTGCTTCAATCATGCAGATAAGGAATCACTAGCTGTGGGTTGTGAATTATTGGTTTTTGGGCGTGAGTTGTTTGATTTTGCTATTTGGAAGTATAGTTTAATTTGTCGTGATTGGGTCAAGTGCGAGGGAATGAATCTCCCTCGATGTCTGTTTGGGTCCGGTAGCTTTGGTTCAATTGCTATTGTTGCTGGTGGAACTGACAAGAATGGTAATATTTTGAAATCGGCTGAGCTCTATGATTCTTCAATGGGCAGATGGGAAATGTTGCCTAACATGCATTCCCCACGTAGATTGTGCTCTGGCTTTTTTATGGATGGAAAATTCTATGTGATTGGAGGGATGACGAGTCCCACTGATTCATTGACTTGTGGAGAAGAATATGATCTGCAGACAAGGAGATGGAGAAAAATTGATGGAATGTATCCGAATGTGAACAAGGCTGCTCAGGCTCCTCCACTGGTAGCAGTTGTTGATAACCAGCTCTATGCAGTTGAACAGTTGACAAACATGGTAAAGAAATATGACAAGGAGAATAACACTTGGGCAGTGTTGGGAAGGCTCCCAGTTAGGGCTGATTCTACAAATGGATGGGGCCTTGCTTTCAAGGCCTGTGGAAAGGAACTTCTGGTTGTGGGTGGTCAAAGGGGCCCAGAAGGTGAAGGCATTGTGCTGAACTCATGGTGTCCAAAGTCAGGGGTCCAGAATGGCACCTTGGACTGGAAGGTGCTTGGAGTGAAGGAGCATGTTGGGGTGTTCGTATACAACTGTGCAGTCATGGGTTGCTGAAAATCCATGCTTTTGCTCGACTCAGTGGGACAGGTATATCTGAATCTAACCTGCCTAATTAGGTTGATTTGGTCGGAATCATCCGATCGTCAGATAGTCATGATGTGATAAAGGCTTCAAGTGACATTCTTTTCCCCTTTGAAAGAAAGAAATATTCTTGACGTTCATGTAATTGGATTTGCAATTCTTGTGCTTTGAAGAATATTACTCAGGAGATTTACAGGATGTTCTCATTCAATATCTTCTCTCATTTGAATTCTTTATCTGATAATATACCAATAAATAAGAGGCCTTTTGAATCAGTTACTTTATTTGATGTAATAGTTGGTTTGGAATTGCATTTAGTTTGTTGCTTCTTGTGGTTTAAACTTGATTATTAACTGTTTGGATATTTACTCGTTGTAGTGGGAGGTGGAACCGCATCTTTTTTGTTTTTCTTTTTCCGTTTCTCTTTATTATCCCTCTCTTAGTGTCACCTTTCCACTGTTTCCTACTCCCCTATGGTTTTTTTTTTGGGGGGGAGGGGAGTTGCAAGTGCCTAAAATCAAACCATAAAAATGATCCAACCTCTCTCCATAGCTTTTTGTAACTAGAATTGATAGAGCATAGGATTCAACATATGGAGCAACAGCCCACCATTGTTTTCCATAACATTTATGGGCATCAGATCTGGTGGATAAGCAATTTGATATTTTTGAGATAAATTCAGGTCTTCGCATAAAAGCAGCCCAATTGTTGAATGAAGGATGTGCTTTATATATTGGTTCTCCAGTCCTATGTTAGAAGGTTGGAAGATCTTTCATCCTTAGACAATGGTTCCTTTAGCGTAGCATTCTTTGGAAAGACGTGTGGACAATGTGCAGCTTCTTCCACAAAATTTGAGGTGATACCTTTTTCTCTTTTAGGTCAGCGAAAATGGATGATTATTCTTTTTAGGTGTCGTGAACATTTCCTTTCCCTGGTTTATCTCTAGGATTCTATCCCATCACTGCTTAGGTGGAAGGCACTTTGCCTTTTCCTGGTGTTTTTCTTGTTGATTTGCTTATGCAGCAGGGATGTTTGCTTCTCTTTGTGATCATTTTTTTTCTTTTTCTTTTTCATAATTGTTTTTCTTGTTTCATCTCATCGCTTCCCACTTGATTTCTCCTTTCCTAACCTTGAGAACATTTCTGGCTCTACTCGGAGAGGTCTTTTTTTTTTTTTTTTTTTTTTTTGCCCTTTTGGTGGGTGGGGGGGGGGGTATTATGTGGTGGGGCCAGGGTTTTTAAGCTGGAGAAGGATAAGAAACCGTTTACTTTTATCTGTTTAGTACTCTAATTTTCTACTCAACCCCTTGAAAAAGCATGAGGAAACAAAAGGGGTGAAAAGAAGCGGTGATTTTACATGGTAAAGTTGGAGACCTAGATAGAGAGATGGGGACAAAAGTGATCATAAGTACATAACACTCTTCACATAATGTTGGGGTCCCAACTTGATGAAACCCTTTTTATAAATTTGGAATCCCTCCCTATTGCCGTCCTTGTCCAGTGCACTTTCCTAGGGTAGCAAAGAAAAAACTGTACTTGCAGAGGTAGTGGATGCCTTTATTCCTCTTTTCTTTTGTTCTTTGTTCTTATAGAATTTCGTGCTGATGGACGGAAGTTTTCTCTGAGACTCTTAGATTGGGAGAATTCTTAGCAAATATTCGGATTCAACATTCAAACTCCAGTTCATTGCGTGCGAGGCTAGAAAAGGGAGGGGAAATTCAATTTCAATAAAGGCATCTTTTTTTTTTTTTTTTTTTTTTTTTTTTTTTTTTTTTTTTTTTTTAAATGGAGGCGAACTAGGGACAAAGAAATAGGGTATAAAAAGTTATATAAATATTTTTTTTTTGTGGCAAAAATGTTGTAATTTTTAAAAAGTAAAATCAATATTTAAAATTATCTTTATATATCTAAGGAGCTCCCCTTGGTTTCCCTCCCTTTTGCCCTTGATAGTATTTCTTGTTCTAACCATCCCAATGCTGGTTAAAGCAATCTTCAAGGTTTGATATGTTTTAACATGGCTATGGCTTTTGGGGACAGTACTCAGCGCCTTTGTTTCTTTCCTTTTTGGTTCTTTAGAAATTCATGCATTTGATAACATACTATCGGGAGTGATATCGAACACCTAGGACTTTTGTGGCCTGAGGTGGTGCTCTGTAGTTGGATCAAAGACAGTTTTGGCGATGAAGAAAAACTCAGGACTTGATGATAAAGAAATTATGACTTCCATATATAACTATGAAATTCCAGGAAGGTAATGCTCCATTTCGGAGTCTTCCTTGCAGATAATGATCACACCTTTATTAGTTATTCTTGCATTTACGATCAAGGGTCGGAGCTAGAGGAGTAAAACAAATATTGTAGGGAGCAAAACTCCCTGCAATCCATGGTTGCAACCTGTCAAGCTTACCACTCAACTAGCTGGATAACTCGACCAAATTACCCAAGTTCCGTATGCGTGAGAACCAAGTCTAATGCAGCTGCATGGCTTTTTGTATAGAAGGGGCAAAAACCAGTCCTTTGAGACCAGTAACTTATGAAAATAATGGTGGTTGTAAAGGTGTAGATAAAGGCTAAAGCACAGATTCCCTGCTTCATGTGAAAGGCAGGTCAGCAGTAAATGGAGCAACAAAATGAATATGGGACTTTAATCAATTGACCATGAAAGACAACAAACACAGAACATCGTTGCCGTTGATACTACCACTTACAATTGCTATGCTTATTAGAGAAGTGCTTTAAACAGTGGACATTGACATCTCCAAAGATAGATAAAACACAGATTTCTTGCTTCATGTGACAAATGTAGTCATAAATGAAGCACATGAACCACAATTACTTCTTATTCATCACGCGATGAAGCATAGTAGATGTTTGCTCCATGCTTGGTGGACGATTACTTCATATTCATTAAGAAGATAAATAAAACTCATTAAATGTTCCTTCCATACACAGAGGAACATGGACAAACATAGCGGAAACATGGTACATAACATAGGATGATAGTTCAACAGTACATAACATAGGATGATAGTTCAACAGAGATGACTCATGGATCAAATGCTCAACCCATGCTGTCACCTCATTTATTCTGAACACACGAACAAAGTTTAATGAAACAGGACCAGCTTATTCAGTCAATCTCCCCACCACTGATGGACATAGACACCACTATTCCTGAGGCCCTTGAAAAGATCAGCGCAATCTCCACAAAGATTGTCTTTGCAGATCATGCCATCAGAGCAGCGAAGGAAGAGTTCATCAACATGGCATATGCTTCCGCTTTCAAACAACTTAAACAGAAGCTTCACCTCAACCTCTTTCGCATTCATCATAAGAACAACAAAATCTGCAGGAGCTACAGTTTCCTTAAACCAGGAAACAAAATCAAACCCTTCATTTTCCACAGGGGCACTCAAATCTTCGATAATATCAACACCTGCAATGCCTTTACTTCCTGCAAGAGCTGGATGATAAACAAATGTAATTCCAGGCTTTTTCACATAAGATGAGAGAGCAAACGGGTCATGATCAACCACATATACATTGATAGATCGTGATTGAACAGGATAAAATGGCTTGAGCCAATTTGTAATGCTAGAGCTCACAGACTCTCCAGCACCTATGTTGATGTAAGCCAATCTGTTCCTGGAAGAAATGTTCATGAAATTGGGTAAAAGTGACATCTTAGCTTCAGCTTGTCCAGGACTTTCAACTACAAGAGGCTCCAAAAACTTCATATAAGGCTTGTTGTTCTCCACGGAGGGACATTCCTTTGGAAGACGAAAATGCTCAAAAGAAGCAACAGTGTCAAACCTTTTTTTGAAAACAACAAGGGTGAAATAGCCAATGCTGCTCACATGCACGACATCGGAGCTCTTAATGAAGGAGGAAACTGGTGTTGCAGACCTAATCAAGCTACCCGAATTATTATCATGGGCAGGAACGAGCATTGCTCCAAAGCCACCAGGACGCAAAACGCGCTCAATCTCAAGCACGAGAAGAGCAGGAACAGAAACCCTTTGGAGAGCTCTTGAAAACACGAAATCAAACGAATTGTCCTTCAAATCGAGCTCATAAACAAACCGCTTTTTCCAAAGGGAAAAGAAAGGGTGTCTATCAACACCAACAGCGTAATCAAACCCTAATTCCCTCAATGCTGACACAGCGGAATTCGATCCCTCCCCAACACAGAGGGCTTTCATTTCATTGTCCAAAAACCCGTTTTGGATCAATTCATCAAACACATTGATTGTCAGATTTTCATTCTCTTGACATTCAATTGATCCCTTGACTGGCCATGCCAGACCAAACACTGGCTTCAAAACCCCAATTGAAAGTGAATATCCGTTCGATTCAGTGCTAATTGGAGTACAATTGAGAGAATTTAGGAATAAGGGCTCAACAGGCCCATCAAAGTGAACCAATTGCATCAGAGGCAACACCGTCATAGCCGTCGAAAATAGTAATGCACGAATTAGGGTTCTCCTGGCTATGGTACTATGAAACATTTGAGATTTCAATACCATAAAATCCATGATTTTGAGTTGAGGTTGCAGTTTGATTGTATTAATCAGAGAGAGTGTTTTCAAGGATATTTAAGCCAACTAAACCTAGGAAATTAAGGAAATTAGCGAGTGCAAAACCTGGAAGAGGTGTGATTTCCACCCACGAGGACACGTAGAGATGGTTGGAGTCCTAACCAGAGCCTTTTTGGAATTCTTTTAGCCATTGATTTGAACCAGATCGATCTCCGAACCATCTTTCCCGAACGCAGATCCTATCCGCTTCTACATTATTATGTAAATTAAAAGTACATTCAAGAATTAAATGAAACAGTAGTTTAGTTTGAAGAGTGATAGAGGGAAGCAGAAAAAGAGAGAGAAGGATTGGATCTGTGAGAGAGGAGGAGCGAGACGTGAGCTGGGGATGAGTGAAGTGTGTAAGATGAGAAGGAGGTGTGATTTTTGATTACGAGAGGAGCGTATGATGGACGCGCTTCGAGACGTACGAAGATTCGATCTGTCATTATTAGCAGCCAGGTGTTGACGTTTTAGTGGTCCCACTACAGAACGTGGCGGGGTCCACCGTTAAGAACCAGGAGAGAAAAAGAGGTAATTACATCCCCGGTCTTTGAACTTCGTTCAAATTTCACAAATTAATCTTCTAATAAAAAATTTTATCACGTGATCCTTAAACTTAAAAAACCTTAACATGCTAGCCCTTTCGTTATTAATAATAACAGTACCATCCATTACTGAAGGTAATAATGACCGTTAAGTAATGATGTGGTAGCCTATGTAGTTACACAAATATTGAGTCGTCATTGCCGTGTCAACACCAAAAAACATTTCATAATACCACATTGAAAAATTACTGATATGGCGTTGCTACTTTACCAAAAGCGTTGATATGGCATACCACATCAGCAAAAAAGCACTTTCTTCAAAAAATTCCATTTTTTCTCTCATAATGTCCATATCTACAAGTTTGCATGAATGCCATTTTCAAAAAAAAAAAAAAAAAAAAAACCCAAATTCAATATAGACCCAACAAAATCCTCAACAAAGAAACCTAAAAAAAAAAGGACCACTCAAATTAACACCAAAACTACTATACCTGAACACGGTAGCTTCTAAAATTCACATCATCACCATTCTCGAGCAACACAGGTGATTACCTTTTTCTTTTTTCTTTTTTTTTTTTTTAATTTGAGATCTAAGGGGGAAGAGAGGAGAGAGAGAGAGAAGATCTTGGGGTTGTTTTAGCAATCACCGGCGATTGCCTTTTTTTTTTTTTTTTATAAATTTGAGATTTAAATGGGGTGTCTTTCTTTCTCTCCTCTCCTCTCCCTTTCTCTCTCACTCTTCAAACCCCAACGTCATCATAGCCTAAAGAAGATCGTCACTGATGGGATATGACCCAAGGCCCAAACCAAAAGAAAGAAGTCTCAAGAAACCCACAAAAAACGCTTATAGATCAGTACTTGACGATCGTCATGATAATCTACCGAAAGGTCTTAGCCGTCCATATCGATCTGACAAACGATAGGGTCTCAATCGTCTCGTTAACCGATCGTGACTCACCGAGCAAAGGTAGTCGCCTCAATCGGGCAAGCAAATGTCAGCCTTCCAACCGGATGAGTCTCAAAGGCCCCTTATCGGTCAAATGACCGAATGATATGCAACACTTCGAGCGATTCCAAAAGAAAGTCAGAATTTCCTTAACTTCAGTCTCACATTTCATAATGGCAAATCCCAGATCTTTCAAGTAAGGAAAGTACCCCTCCTGAAAATGGTAGTTCTACCGATAAATGAGGAACGTAATCAACTCATAATATTTACCTCCGAAATTTTCGGATCAATTCGATAAGAAAAGTAGGGTTGAAGTCCCCCAGCGATGCACGTCTCTAGAAGGTATAAGTTATCTCAAAAGCTCTCAGAACGAGGTACACTCTCTAAACCTAACACTCTGGGCACACTGATCATAGGAAATAACATTCTCTCAATTCTCAGTCTGTTTCTTTTAATCGAAAATCGCTCTTTACTGACTTGAGTATTGGAGCCTCCCGTCGGAGCACCCTCTGATGGTTTTTACAAGTGTATCCATCCATTGACGGCTACTATTCGGGTCAGGAAGGAGACGGTATCTGTGGAGCCAGAACCCACCTTCAACAGATTGGCGTCGTCCGTGGGAAACAGACTGATTCTCTGAAATCTTATAACAATGCTTGCAATAGTCATCTCCGACACAACACTCGTCAAAAGAAGAAGACCAATCATAGGTTTTGATGATGATGACCTTCCAACAGGGATAGATCTTCGCCGTGATGACCCTATTGTTATCACCCTCAAAATAGACTCCTACACTGTAAAAAGGGTCATCGTTGATCAGGGGGCTGATTGTGATTTCCTCACTTGGGACGCCTTCTACAGGATGAGCTTTAACCCATCTCAGCTTTTACTATCTACCAGATTCCTCCAAGGGCTTTCAGACGAGCCCACTTATCCTGAAGGCAACATTTGTCTTCCTGTGACTCTAAGAAGATCCTCTAATCACGTAACCGTTCCCGTCCTTTTCCATGTGGTAAAACTCTACTCTTCTTACAACGCCATACTCGGCAAACCCAGTATGGACGATCTAGAGGTGCTACCGAGCACGAGACACATGAAAGTGAAGTTTAGAACACCGCTAGGAGTGACTACCATAAGGAGCGACCCTGACCCCTATATCCTCTTTGTAACACAAGGCGCACAAGAAACTTTCCCGGTCGACGCTCTGGAACCTAGAGAGGACACTGAGCCGAGAGCCAAACCTAAACCAAGCAAAGAAACTATCGAGATTCTTTTGACAAACGACCCTAGTCAAACAATCAGGATATAAGTCAACCTATCACCTCCCTTACGAGAGGTCTTAGTCGCCTGTCTGCAACGATAATCAAAAGTCTTCGCATGAACTCCAGAAAACATGCCTAGCATAGACCCGTCGGTCATAACCCATAAGCTAATCGTTAATCTCGACTTCAAACCGGTTAAGCAGAAGAAAAGGGTATTCGTCCTCAAACGCCAACGCGCTATCTAGAAAGAGGTTCAAAAGTTGTTGACAGCAGGATTCATCCGCAAAGTCAAGTATCCCAAATGGCTGGCTAATATAGTCTTGGTGAAAAAGGTTAATGACAAGCGGAGGATGTGTGTAGACTTTACTGACCTCAACAAAGCATGTCCGAAAGATAGTTATTCACTCTCCAATATTGACAAGCTTCCAGACAACTCCTCGGGACACCAACTTTTGAGTTTTATGAACGCTTACTCTAACTATAACTAGATCAGAATGGTACCTGAAAACGAAAAAAGACCAGTTTCATTACCGAATTCGGTACGTACTGCTACCGGGTCATGCCTTTTGGTCTGAAGAACGCCAGAGCAACTTTCCAATGACTGGTTAATACGGTCTTCAAGGACCAATTAGGTAGGAACGTCGAAACTTATGTCGACGACATGCTCGTAAAGAGCGTTATAACAGAAACTCATGTCGCAGATCTTGAAGAGACCTTCCAGACTTTAAGACAATACAATATGCGGCTAAACCCAGAAAAATGTATATTCGGGATCGCTTCTGAAAAATTTCTGGGTTTCATGATCACCGACCGAGAAATAGAGGCAAACCCCGAAAAAATAGAAGCAATATTAGACATGACACTTCCCCAGACACTCAAAGAAGTGCAACGCCTGACTGGTCGAATAGCAGCCCTAAACCAATTCATATCCAGAGTTGACGAAAAGTACAAACCCATATTTGAAGTGTTGAAGAGATCGCGACAGTTCGAATAGACGTCCGAATGTCAAGTAGCCTTCAAACGACTAAAAGAATATTTGACGCAACCGTCGCTGCTCTCGCAGCCCGTTCTCAGGGAGGAACTTTACCTATATTTGGCCGTTTCCAAACGAGCACTCTGTTCCGTAATGGTGAGACAAGAGTCCGCCACCCAGAAACCAGTCTATTACATTAGCAGGATACTGAAAGATTCTGAAATTAACTATCGACCGATTGAGAAGATAACCCATGCTTTAATTGTCTCAGCGAGGCACCTTCGACCATATTTCCAAACCCATACCACTGTGGTACTCACCGATCAACCGCTGAAACAAATCCTCCAGAAGAGAAATGCGTAAGGATGGCTCATCAAGTAGAGTGTGGAGTTAGGCGAATTTGATATTCAGTATCGATCACGACCCGCAATAAAGGGCCAAGCACTGGCCGATTTTATTCTTGAATGCACTCTGCCCACGGTGTCTGAAGGGCAACTTTCTAGCCATCAAGAAGAATGGGTCACCCCCGAATGGACTTCCATGTGGACGGATCATCAAATTCTTCTGGAAGCGGCACGGACTCATATTGGTAGGATCGAACGATTTTAATCTAAAGTACGCCTTCCGCTTTGATTTCTAAGTCACCAACAATCAAGCCGAGTACAAAGTTCTGCTAACGGGCCTCCGGATCGCCACTGATATGGGAGCACGAAATGTCAGGGTGTTTACAGATAGCCAGTTGGTCGTGAAGTAAATCGAAAGAGTTTACGAAACCAGAGACCCGGTCATGGCGAGATATTTAAGTAAGTTGCGTGAGACGATTGACCGATTAGGCAAAATAGACATTCAACAAATTCCTCGTTCAGAAAATGCGCGAACTGATACTCTGTCGAAACTGGCTAGTTCCGATTCGGTTGTTTCTAGTAGAACGGTATATATTGAAAACTTGTCGTATCCCAGCATCAACGAGCCTAAGGAGATCCTTCCAGTTGATCACCCGCCTAGTTGGAAGGACCCTATAGAAGAGTACTTAAGACACAATCGTCTGTCAGAATCCCCGGGGGAAGCAATAAAAGTGAAGCGAAAGGCCACACACTACGCCATAATCGATGGGTTTCTCTACCGCAAGTCATTCACTCATCCGTATCTACGATGTTTGACTCTTAAAGAGGGAAATTACGTCATTCGAGAAATTCACAAAGAATTTGCGGCAATCATCTGGGTGCTCGAAATCTAGTCAATAAGACCCTTCGACAGGGATATTACTGACCGACCATGAAGGTTGATTCTAATAACTACGTTAAAATGTGCGACAGATGCCAGCGCTTCTCATTGGTTCCTCGACTACCCTTCACCGAGTTTAATCTAATATCCAGCCCTTTGCCATTTGCTCAGTGGGGCATGGACATCCTCAGACCGTTTTCTCCAACCACGGGACGACAAAAATTCTTGATTGTGGTAATCAACTACTTTACGAAGTGGGTGGATGCCGAGCCTTTAGCCTAGATCACGACCGCCAAAGTCCAATCCTTCATGTGGACTCATATTATCACCCGATTCGGTATACCGCGAGTCCTTATTATGGATAACGGGAAGCAATTCGACAACCAGCGCTTCCGGGAGTTTTGCGAGAAACTAGAGATTCAACATAGATTCTAATCGGTCGCTCACCCACAAACCAACGGACTCGTTGAAGTAACCAACCGAACGATCTTGCAATGACTAAAGACAACATTGGACGATGCCAAGGGGCAATGAGTCAAAGAACTTTATGACATCATTTGGTCGTATCGTACTACTTCTCGAAGGGTAACGGGAGAAACACCCTTCAGTCTGACTTACGGAAGCGAAGCAATCATACCCGTAAAAATAAACATTCACTCACTCCGAGTAGCTCATTATGATGCCAGGCAGAACGAACACTCCCTATGAGAAAGGTTGGACTTACTTCTAGAATTGCAGGAATCTGCATCAACACGAATGGCGGCCTATTAGCAACAAATAATCTGGTATCATAACCGAAGGGTTAGAAGACGAACGTTCAAACTCGGAGAATTGATGCTACGAAAAGTGGAGGCTACCGGTCAACAACAGCCCGGGAGTAAGCTCGCCCCTAATTGGGAAGATCCGTATCGAGTACGTTTCATAGTTCGACCAGGAACGTATCGACTCGACAACCTAGACGGGTCAGCGATATCTAGGACTTGGAACTCGAAAAACCTGTGCATATACTATCAATAAGTCTCAGTGCTATCCAACAGCCGGGAGGTCTTTCTTAGGCACAACTTAAAAATTTCCTATCGGAAGGTCTCAGTTGCCCAATTTCTACCAATCGTACGCGTCGTCAAGAGAAAATATAACTCTCCGAACGGGTGGACGCGGCCTACAACCTAAAAATTTCCTATCGGAGGGTCTCATTCACCCAACCTCTACCGATTGTACGTGTTGTCAAGAAGGGATGTAACTCCTCAAACGGGTGGACGCGACAAACAACTTAAAAATTTCCTATCGGAGGTTTTCAGTCGCCCAGCCTCTATCGATCGTACGCATCATCAAGAGGGAATGTAACTCCCCGGATGGATGGACGCGGTCCATAACTTAAAAATTTCCTATCGGAGGGCCCCAGTCGTCCAGCCTCTATTGATCGTACGCATCGTCAAAAGTGGATGTAACTCCCCGGACTGGTAGACGCGACCCGCAACTAAAATTTTTTTTGCTCGAAAGGCCTCAGTTTCCCAGCTTCCGCCGTTCACACAGGTCATACAAAATTCTTTTGAACGGGAAAAGACTTAAAAGAAAGATCCGCTCTAACAAAAACTGAAGAAAGACATACAATCAGACAAGAAATAGAAAAGAGGAATAAGCAAAATTCAAGAAAGCACAATACAATCTTTTTGTCTATGCAAGACCGCGTTCGGTTACAAAAGAATATACACAAACCCCAAGGTCAAACTAATTACACTAAGAGAAATACACAGTAATGTTCTTCTACAAGCAGCTCTCAATAGTTATTATGGAATAAGAAAATGACCCAACAACCAAGGAAGAATGCAATCCCCACGCTGGATAGTACGACAATGTAGTGCTAGGGATAAGAGGAGGCAAGTTCGGGTTTTGACCCACCAAAGCGACCTGAACTCGATCTACACATCCAAAAAACAGTATGGGAAACACTCCCACCGCGTCTGATGATGAGGACCAACTGGAGAAGGCCATGCAAGGCGATACAAGATGCACCCTCTCGGTGGCAAAGGATCAGATTATGCTAACCAAAGTGAATGGTCAACATAATGAGATCCCATTCCAACAATTCTCTTCTTTAATGAGATCTCATTTCAGCAGAAGTCACCTCAATCAAGAAGCATTGCATGCTACAACCCGTTGCAAATCGACCCTCGGAAAGGATCATTCTCAACCAAGCAACCATGAAGGAGGAGTATCAATTCTCTACGAAAGAAAGTGGATGCGCATCATGGCTATTTATAACAGTGAAAAGGAGAAATCTCAATTAATTCAAGAAAGATGAAACGGATCAATACTAACGCAAATCATAAATGTCGAAGTAAATTGTCTTCGGTTTCCCATGAAGAAAATCATATCTGATGATACATACTCGCGCCCCTAGCATGCAAAAAGGGCGAATCAGGATAAACCGAGCATCCTTATACATTCATAACGTATGAAACACGCTTCACAGACCTTTACTTATGAATTTTCTTTTTCAAGAAAACCATAAATTGGGGATAAATAATGGGACATGGCCCAGGGTCCAAACCAAAAGAAAGAAGTCTCAAGAAACCCACGAAGGACACTTACAGACCAGTACTTGACGATCGTCATGATAATCTACCGAAAGACCTTAACCGCCCAGATCGATTTGACAAACGATAGGGTCTCAATCGCTCCGTTAACCGATCGTGACTCATCGAGTAGAGGTAGTCGCCCCGATCAGGCAAGCAAATGTCAGCCCTCCAATCGAATGAGTCTCAAAGGCCCCTTATCGGTCAAGTGACCGAATGATACGTAACACTTCGAGCAATTCCAAAGGAAAGTCAGGATTTTCTTAACTTCAGTCTCCCATTTCATAATGATAAATCTCAGATCTTTCAAGTAAGGAAAGCACCCCTCCTGAAAGTGGTAGTTCTACCGATAAATGAGGATCGTAATCAACTCATAATATTTACCTCTGAGATTTCTGGATCAGTTCGATAAGGAAGGTAGGGTTGAAATTTCCCGGCGGCGCATGTCTCTCGGAGATATAAGTTATCTCAAAAACTCTCAGAACGAGATACGCTCTCTAAGTCTAACACACTGGGCACACTGATCACAGGAAATAGCATTCTCTCAATCCTCAGTCTGTTTCTTTCAATCAAAAATCTCTCTTTACTAACTTGAACGTCGGAATCTCTCCGTCGGAGCACCCTCCGATGGTTTTTACAGGTGTATCGATCCATTGACGGTTACTGTTCGGGTCAGGAAGGATACGGTATCTGTGGAGCCAGAACCCACATCTAATAGTCACCATTGATTATCTTTCGATTTTCTCTCTGACACTTGTCGGAGGCTTCTCCTGTGATGAAACTGATGAACTTTGACATGCATTCTTGAATCGTCTCCTTCATATCTTTTGGTGTTCGTCGGCAATGCTTTTTTCATGATTCTGCTCACGTTCGCCATCGAAAGAAATCGGTCTTGTTTTCACGGTGATATTGACAGAATTAGGGCAAAATTGAAGATGCATTCAAGAATTCAAGATGCAATCGAGAAATCGGTCTTGTTCTCGTGGTGATGTTTACACTTCGAAACAATCGATTTCATCACTAACTCTAGAAGTCAAGAAATTAGGGCAAAATTGAAGATGCATTCAAGAATTCAAGAAAGCTCCAAACTTGAGCAAAGAGATTCGAGAAACCATTGGTAGTCAAGTTTCTCCGCTAACAGAGAGAGGAGAGAGAGAGAGAGAAGTCTTGTTGTGTTGAGCATGAAGTCGAGGATCTGAGGGGTAGGAAATTTGTTGCTGAGATTCCGATGATGATTGTTATTGTGAGAAGAGTTAGAAGTAGGAATTTTGTAGAAGAGATAGCTGTAAAGTGAAGGTTTATGACGGTTTTTATGGTGGTTGACTCAAAGCGTTTTTTTTTCTCTTGATCTGTGTGATTCTTGATGTGTGAGAGGGAGAGAGTAGAGAGAGAAAGGGGAGAGGAGAGAGAGAATTTTTTTTCCAATGAGAGAGAAAAAGAGAGGAGAGAGGAGAAAGAAAGGAAGGGAGAGAAAAGCCTTTCTTGTAGTGACGTGGTATGTCACGTTAATAATTTTTTGACGTGATAATACAGACATGACATAATAAGATGTCTTTTGATGCTAATATGATTATGACGGTTCAGAATCTAAATAATTATATAGTCTATTATGTCAGTATTTGACTATCACTTTATTATTGTTGGTTACAGAATCACCGATATATTATGATTTTATAAATTTGAGCATGATGAAGTAAGATCAATTTATGAAATTTGAACAAAGTTTAAGAACCGACACGTAATTATCTCAAGAGAAAAAGGTGTGATTTTTTATGACGAGAGCCTGTGATGGACGCGCTTCGAGACGTACGAAGATTTGATCTGTCATTATTAGCAGCCGGGTGTTGAGGTTTTAGTGGCTGCAATAAAGAACGTGGCCGGGTCCGTCGACAAGGGGTAGGGTTCCCGCGCAGAAGTTGTTGGTTGTTTGCGTAACTCGGTCTATTATTATTGTACTATTTCACGAGTCTGAGTCCCACTTGCGGCCCAATAAGTGAAAACCCGTTCAATAATGATAGAGAAACTAAAAGGTCGGTGATTGAACTCAGGCTTCATTGAGTCAAGTCGACCACTCGACGTAGACCTATAGTTTTTCCTTTCTAAGAGATGGCAGAAAGCTAAAAGAAAGACGGCTACAAGTGCAAAACCAAGGGAAAAACCACAGCCTAAACTACACTGCACTTCCATAAAGTCAATTCCTTGGAACGAATTTCAAGCTTTCAGGAGGGGCTTTATAGAACTTTAAGATCTATGAGCATTCTTGGCAAGCTAGTCAGTGTACAAGTTAGCTTGTTGATGCTTGTGGACTGAAATTGATTTGGCCCACTTCACTAGGACGCAGGCCCATTTTATAAGTTAGTCCGTCGAGGCCCAGAAAACCTTAGGCCCAATAAATTCAAATACCAGGACTTGAACGCGGCGAAATCAAAATCGTGCCACCCAGAACATCATCCGAGGCCCTAATCGACGATGACGTTATCAGAGACAATGGAAACCCTAATCGCCTCCGATGCAGACCCTCAGCAGAATAATTACTTCGATCAATCGCACCGAACCGCAGAGGAAACTTCGCCGCCCGTCGACGACGCGACGAACAGTCGAGATTCCTTCGAGAAACCAGAAAACTCTGAAATTGAAACTCCGGCGCCGATGGACGAGAAAACCGACGGCTCAGAGTTAGGGGAAAAGAGGAAGAGAGAGGAGAGAGAAGAGCAGGAGGAAAAGAAGCGACATCCGTTGTGGAAGACGAGTCTGTGTTCCTATTTTAGGAGGTCGAACGGGAACTGCAGTCATGGAGAGGCGTGTAGGTACGCGCACAGCGAGGAGGAGTTGAGGATTAGGCCTGATAATACGTGGGACCCAACGTCGGAGAGAGCGAAGAAGCTTCTGAAATCGGAGAATGGAGAGAATAAGAAGGTTTTAGAGGGTGAGGAAAGGATGGAAGAAAAAGATATTCTAATGACGGATGTGTTAGCGGATTCAGAGTCTGGTGATCGTGCGCTTAATAAGTGCTTGGTTCATCTTCCCATGAAGTGGGGTTCTGATCAATTGAGGAACTTTCTCTCTGAACAGGTCTTTTCTGCCTTTTGATTATCTTTATTGTCTGGGATACAGTTGTGGAACTCACATTTCATGGTCTAATATGTTGCGGTGTAATTATTCAAGCTAGTCTTACGTGTGAGTTATGAGATATGGTTAAGGAATTCATCTGATATACCACATTATACATCGTATTCGAATGGGACATTTTACGATAAAACGGTTTATAGTCTCACAAACATTTCAGTTATCTATCCATGCCTCTAGTTTATTTGCTGCAGCAAAAGTTGATGGGACTCTCAACACTGTTCCACATGGATTAGGTCAATGGCATTGCAATCGGGGGCACATCCAGAAATTTATATCCAACATGGATTTGGAGTTCTAATTTATTTGGGTGGGGGTAATAATCTTTAGGGGCAAGCCACATTAGCAGTTATAATTTTTTAAAATTTTCTATATATAATTATTCTCGTATATTTCATGCGCAGGGGGCTATCCCTCCCTTCACCCCTGGTTGCAACTATGAAATAACTGGTTTTATAACGTGTCAGCTCTCCCTTGTCCAACATTGTTGGTTCTCTCTGTTGCTTGTCATTTCCATGGCTATTAATATTGATTGGTGATGGTATGGCTGACTTGTAAGTATTTGTAGCTGTATCTATCTGATATCTGGATTTCTCCTTTGATGTTTAGATGTCTGCAATCTTCATTGCAATGACTTTGTACCTTTATTGTGAGACAGTGAGACAATGAAGATTGGCTGTATGTTATTTTGGGATTGATAATTTTTCATTACTTGTGCCAGGGAATTTCCTTTAAAACTGCAAAGAAGAAGAAAGGCATGACTGTAGGCTTTGTAAGTTTTGAAAATGTAGAGCAGATGAGAGCTGCTGCTGAGGTATGTGTTTCTTTTTGCACATTGATAAGTGATTGTAAGAGAGAAATGGTTGCAATCTATTGACACCTTGATCTGACAGGAATTGGATGGAAAATCCATTGGTGAAAAGAATATAAAGTTTGCAGATGTCATTCCAAGAACTTTTGAGGAGAAAAATAAACCAGCTGCACCAGTCCCTCAAGGCACAGTGTCAGCACTGACGAATGATAATGGAGAAGATGGGCTTGATTATACTGAGACAGCTAATCATGAACCAGAAGTTGGTGGTTCAGTTTCCAAAACAAGAAGTGCCCGCGAAGTTGTTACTCCTCTTGCTCACATGTCTTATGCTGATCAGTTGGAGCACAAGAAGAACTCTCTTATCCAACTTCTCAAAAAACTGGTTAGAGTCACTTGCCAGAGTTGTTATTTTTCCTCTCTACAACCTCTTTCTTGCTTCCTGTTAATGAAAAGCTTATTTTCTAGTATCTGAATTTTTTAAACCATCATGTACTGAACTGTTGATTCCTTTTTCAGACACGGAATGCACGCAAGGCTTGTCCAAATGGCATTTCACTTCCCGAATGGATTATCAATTCTAGGGAAATAGGTGATTTTCCTTTATCCTTGAACTAACTAATTATAGACTATGACCACATTTATTCCGATGCCATTATATCAGCTTTTCTTGGTATTAATTCTGAATCATCATGCAATGCAGCTACACATGACCATGCTAACCAATTGGCAACATGTCTTGTCTTTTAAATTGTTCTTTTGTTTGATGCTATTTGACCAGTGTATCACTTGTATAAACTTTATATGGTTGATCCTGTGGTGTATATGTACCTCCTAAATTTTATAATAATTGCCTCATAATGTTTTTGTCTGCTTCTGTTTTCATTTTCTGAGTCCAAATGATTGTTAGGGGATGGTCTTACATGGAAGTGGCACTTGCGTGTTCATTGTTGATTGACTCATTATAGTTTAATCTGGCAGGTGGTCTTCCCTGCAAACTTGAGGGTATAATTGAATCACCACTCATCAATGGTTACCGCAATAAGTGTGAGTTTTCAGTTGGACTCTCTGTACAGGGAAAACCCACAGTAGGCTTCATGCTTGGGAATTTTAGGTAGTCTTTGTCTAAATCTTCTTTAATACATAGGGTACTCATTTTTGATAGGTATGTTTTATGAAAGGAAAAATCATTTATTTCAGGGAGGGCGTGACTGCAGTTGAAGAACCTACAGACTGCCCAAATGTTTCTCAAATTGCTTGCAAGTATGCTTCGATTTTCCAGGAGTTCTTACAGAGTTCAGGGTTGCCAGTTTGGAATAGATTTAGTAATACAGGATTCTGGCGTCAGTTGACGGTATGTGACATTGAATTTGTTACCTTCTGTGGTTAATTTGCTCCCTCTATGAGCGTGTGATTATTTCATTTTATTGGTAATTAAGTGTTGGGGTTGGGTATTCTTCACCTCCAATGAACCTTAACCTTTTGAAATTATAATTAGGTCCGGGAAGGAAGAGCACCCGTAAAAGCTGCAGAAAATGAAAATATGGAGGCCAATATATCAGAGGTCATGCTTATCATCCAGGTTTATGTCCTTCTCCATTCTTGGAACCATTTCCAATTTTTTATACAATATTGCTGAGCTGCTAGAGTCTTTCTGAGAAAGAATTATGCGAAAATAGTGGTCCTCCAAAAGGATATTTTATATATAAGCTCAAAGGAATTTAGCATGTGACTCATATATTAATCACTACAAGTTCATTCTTGAGTTTGGGTTTAATTCCTTTCATTTTCCTGTTACAATCTTCTTATAGGTTTCTTCAATGGACTTTGATGATGAAGTAATAAACCAGGAATTTGAGAGGATGGCTCAATCTTTTGGTCAGGGAGCTTCTGCAAATTCTCCTTGTTTACCTTTAACAGCACTGGTAATTCAGGTAAGATGTTTGCGTACGACCTTTTTTGTTAGTTATAAAAGCTAGCAAGAATTTGAGTAACGTCAATAATCACTAACAATTTAGAATAAAGAATATTGCTTTGAGATCTTTTTAGATTTTTGGAATGACCGTTCTTATAAATTTTCTTTTGCTATGTTTTCCTTTGTGAAAAATATTGCTTGAAAGTTTAGCTTGTATTTGTCGGGTAGCATATGCAAACATATTTTTGGCATTGAAGTGGTTAGTGAGTGGTTGTGGTTTTATGTTAGATGGTGTATAATGGATCATAAGTTTGTAGTTGATCCTCTCCATGGGTATATGGTGCTTGAAATTTTTAGGGTGGAGTAATGGGTGAAAATCATTCCAAGAACTTTATATCTTGTAATTTACACAGTCCACATTTAGTCTTTATCCTTCTTTTTCTGGACTAAGTGATTTTTTAAGAGAGTCAATAAGAAGATCCTGTTGCCCATTGCATCTTTATCCATCTTTATGACTTTATTTTTTGGTTGTAATTTTCTTGCAGGATCACAAGGGAATATCCAACGTGGCACCCAGTGATGCTCCCCTTCGCCCATTAGCCATTCAAAAAGCTGAATTGGAGGCAGCTAAGGAGGTTATCCTTGATGCCGAGGAACCTAGGCTTCGTGATTACATAAACAATCTTCAGTTCTGTATTTCCCCGACTGCCTTTTTCCAGGTTAGGACGTATTGCTATTGTCTCTCTTCATCTCTCTCTCCCCTGAAAACTTTAGTTTTTACCTATAAATTTTTAATATCAAGTCTTACCACTT
Source organism: Dillenia turbinata (assembly GCA_037126225.1). Taxonomy (NCBI): domain Eukaryota; kingdom Viridiplantae; phylum Streptophyta; class Magnoliopsida; order Dilleniales; family Dilleniaceae; genus Dillenia; species Dillenia turbinata. The sequence goes on from JBAMMX010000007.1 coordinate 3,792,245, forward strand.
TGCAGGTTAATACACTTGCCGCAGAGAAGCTGTACACTTTGGCTGGGGATTGGGCTGATTTGGGTCCTGATACATTGCTTTTTGACATATGTTGTGGAACAGGAACAATTGGTCTGACTTTGGCACATCGTGTTGGCATGGTAAAACTGGTGGCTTCCTTCCTTTTTCATTATTTTCAATGATTCAGTATTTCAGAGGATGAACTGAATAATTGTGTTGTTTTAATGGGTCCCTATTCGGCTGTTGAAGTTAACATGAAACTCAGTTCCAGCTTCTTTCTTTTTCCTTACCTAATAGGAGCTTTGCTTGGCTTGGTTCTGACTAGGTCGTTGGCATAGAAATGAATGCCTCTGCAGTTTCGGATGCTCAACGAAATGCTGAAATAAATGGCATAAATAATTGCAGATTTGTATGCGGAAAGGTGATACTTGCATCTAATGCTTCCATAATTCTGATTGTTTTAAAAATAGGATATAACCACACTCTGTTGTTGGATGACAACATTAACTCTACCTATTACATGCAACATGAAAGAAGTAGAATTTCTTTAATGTGCAATAAATTCATTTGTTACTTGAAGTTACTGTTAGATTAAGTTCCATAATCTCTTTTCAAGCTTCATTATTGGGTAATTTTATCTGTATTTCCATCCTTGTGGGAATAGGCGGAGGATGTCATGGGGCCCCTTCTGAAAGAGTTCCTTGGTGTGCCTGGGAAACAGGAAGAAGATTCAAGTGTTTCCGAAAGCCATGAGATAGAGAAAATTGACACTGAAGTGAAAAATTATTCAACAGAGAACTCTCTTGAACCTGAAGAGGGAGTACGTCATGAAGATAGCAAAGGGAGGCCTTCTGGGTCAGCAAATGGTATCCTAGAAATGGAGAGCCCAAGCCCAATTCTCAAGCATTGCAACTCAGAAGATGGGAATTCCTCAACAAAGCAATTTAAAAATGTAGTTGCAATAGTTGATCCTCCACGAGCTGGTTTACACCCTATTGTAAGTGATGCCCTACTGAATTTTGTCTGCAATTTCGGTATTTCATTGCTTTAAATATCTACTCTACAACCTGGCTCCCATTCTAACATGATCTTCAAACAATGAAATCTTAACAGGCTAGGAGTCTAAGTACTTAATTATTGAATTTTGTTTATTAGAAAATGGAGATTATGTTGGCGTTACGATTAGATTAAGACACACTAGCTTCTGTTAGATTTAGGATCTGCCATGAGGTTCTATGGCAATGAAAGTCTTACTTATCTTTATGGTACTTCTAGATTTTCTTCCCATGTTATTTCCAATCTGCTGGTGTTTCAACTAAGCTTTACCTATCTCGGCACTTCGCTTCAAAAATCATTGTGGTACTAAGTGGCTGTAGGCTGAGATCCAAGGCATGCTCATATTCATAACATTGCAAATTTACTAGTCTACCCTATTTGGCAATTGTAGGAACAGCACTTGGTGCGTGTCAAACAACCAAAAATAAATTATCTACTTTACGAAAGACGAGTCTAGGGTAAGCAGGGTCGAATCCACAGGGAACGGTGGATTTATTTCTTTTAAGGAAAATAAAAATAAAAATAAAATTTGGGGGGTTTTGAATTGACTAAATTAACTTCTAAATCTAAATAAACGAAGAATTAAAATCGAAACAGCAAAACAACAAAATAAAATCGGGCAAAATTTAAATGAATAAAAATCAAGATAAATTGACCTAGTTGAAGGGTTTGTTTCCACTTTGATTCAATCGATTGATCATTGATTCAAGAATAATTCAACAATGCATAAATAAATTGGTTATAGTCGCCGACAATCGCCCAACGACCAATCTCTCCTTACTTCGTCGATAATTAAGAGATGCTCGTTAATTATTTCCCTAATTGAGAGTCAACCTTAGAGAAGCTCTTAGGATTGAAAGTCTCAACAGCATTAAAATTTAGAGAGATCCAATTCTAATTAACAAACACACATCGGGTTCATTTAAATTAGATTATTTAATCCCATGACACGAATGTCATTCCCATGACATGAATGCCAATTACCACTTCATTAAAACTAACAAACAATTACGGATTTGCCGTTTTAATTAGTTGTAGATTAATCTAGGTCTATTAAACATTGGCCATCTATTCAATAAACCCTAGAAAATCATAATCCATGAAGTACAGAAATTAAATAAATATTTATGATTAATGAATGAATAAACACATTTAGATCTCACAATATCATGAATCAAAGTTTTAACTAACCTTCAACTAGAAAATAAAATTAAAGAGAAAACATAAGAGGAGGAAAAAAAATAAAACTCACAAAACTATTTCATTAATGTTGAAAAGTTGCTGGACAATGAAGAATGTGACCTTTAGAAGCTATAGGACGTGACAAAATGGTGGAAAGAGGGTGAAGGGGCGGCTGCCCCCTTCTTGGGCTCTCCTTTAGCTTTCATAACTCTCTATATATAGGAGTAGTTAACCTAATTTTTAGAGAGAAAACTCTCCTAAATTTTAGGTAACTACTAAATGATAAATTACAAGAGTTTTGAATTTCTCAAAATTCTTATTCCCAAATATTTAGGAATATTTGCAAATCTTCAATGCTTCCAAATTTGTCTTCTTTTCCTTCCTTTTTTCTTCATGACTCCTCCATTATTCCTATCACATAAAATATAATAAAATATACTAATTAGTGCAATATTTATTTAAAAATAAAACAAAATCAATTGTAAATATTACACTAATTTATGCCCTATCAGCACTCTTTCAGATGCATTTCGGGAAGCTACCAGCACTGCCCCTTACCATTTCAGAACACAGGCACTTTGCTAAATTTATTGATATTAGTTTTTGTGTCTCTAGCTGTAGCTTCTTAGGCTGCATATCTCCTCTTTGCAGTTAGTTTTGAGCTTCGAAGTGTTGCTTTCTTATTGTTGGATCAATGCCTCCTTCAGACGTCATTCACAACCACATCTTTTCCTTTCCTTAGGAGATCTTTGGACGTTATTGCTTATCTTGTTCTCTTTTCAGGTTTTCAAGCACTATAATAGCCAGTAATCTTGTATTTGATCTTCACAAACAACTTATCTCAAGCCCTTTTCCATTTTTGTGCAGGTGACTAAAGCTTTAAGAACTCATTCGCGTCTGAGGAGGCTTGTGTGAGTTTCATGTCATATTGCCATGTTATTAAATTTGGTTGTTACCTGATCTGCAAAATTTTGATATGGCTTCTTTTGAATTGCTGCAGTTACATTTCATGTAATCCCGAGAGCCTAGTGGCAAATGCTATCGAACTTTGCACACCTTCCAATGAGAAATCTGAGAAGGGGAATAAGAACAACAGAGGGTGGAGGAATATGAGCAGTGCTGGTCTGGCACGACATAGAGTCAAGTCTATGCCTATCTCAGAGCCTTTCCGACCTGTGAAGGCCATGGCTGTTGATCTGTTCCCTCATACTCCGCATTGTGAATTGGTGATGCTCTTGGAGAGGTAAATAGGCTTTTGTTTTCTTTTAGTTTCATACCCAGGAAATTTTGATATTTGCTGTGGCAGCTTAACATATTGAGTTCCAAAACCGTTCAAATCCTATATATCAAATCAACCATGATGGTTTTTTTCCCCTTTTGTTTTTTTAAGAGGGTTGGGGCTGCACATGGAAATGCTTTTATCTTGTTCTTTGAGGGCACTAGTTCCTGAGCCTCGACTTTTTGTCCTTTTGATCATGTGTACATGAAAATGAGGCATGTAAACATTATTCTCTCACGTAATAAGTACCAACAAGTTTGAAACTTCTTTTTATGCTCTTCATTAAGAATGCTTCCTAGAAGCTACCTTCTGATGGTCCTCTATTGAGATCTTGCTGGTGACTTTCATGTAGCTGTATCAAGAATATTGTTTTTTTTTTTTTTTTTTTTTGTGAACCGTGTCTTCTAATGAACTTGGGCTTGTGCTTACCACTCGGATAATTATGCTCAAACCTGAAACTAGGCATATTCTTCTATGTAGCAGAAATTTAATTTTGGATATCAGTGAAGTAGTTTGATGGTTCTATATATGTCTAACTCATGGTTAAATTTGTTTAGTGAGAGGTGTGATCATGTCAACTTATTCTCCATTAAAGCACCTTTTTTAGATCGAAAAAGATCTACTTATGCAGAGTTATAGGATATTTTTAATCGGACATTGACTGTGGTCAAATGCTGATATGTAATGTATTGAGGGCGTAGTTTATAAGATAATGGTCTTTTACAGTATGTTTGGGAGTTTTGGATAGGAAAGAAAATATTAGTTAGGGGAGAAGAAAAGATGAGAAAAGTTATAATTATCTCTCTATCTTGTTCGGGAGTTTTATGAAAGAAAAGAAATGAAATGAGATTTATTGGTAATAAAAATTTCTGCTTTCAACTTTTAAAGGACATTTTTGGAATATAAAAAATATTTAACTCTGACATTTTCTTTTCCCTTCATTTCTTTCTAACTTTGGGAGAGAGAAATTTTAAATTTGGAGGGATCTCAAATCCCTCCAAATCCCTCATTTTCTCTCCTATCTAAACTCTCAAAGGAAAGAAAAGTCATAATTTTCTCTCCTAATCTTTTCTTTTCTCTTCAAATCTTCCCATCCAAACGAGCTGTTAGTGTCTTGTTTGGGAGAAAAGATAGGGAAGAGAGCTGAACAGCATCCACTTATGTTGTAAACAACTTTTATTTTACTTTTTTCTTACTTTCTGGTACCAGTAAGTCTAGTCTTTACAAGATTTTTATAAGATTGATTACATGGCTTTCATGGGTGTAGAGGGCATAATGACGAATCCCCTTTTTTTTTGAAAAAAAAATGGTTCTTCCAAAGTTCCAATTGTACATGTTTGGAACTATCTTGAGAATAGTGTCTCTATAATGGATTTGCCTTTCATCTCAATGCTAGCCATATATATATATTATCTTCTCTGTTCTGTTTCTGCTCTGATTTCTGATGCCTGAAGCGTTATCTTATTAAACGTCTAAGATACTGTGATGTGCATATTTTGGATGCTTTGATCGTCTATCTTTTTTTTTTCCTCCCCCCTTTTTCTTAAAAGGTAGAATTTTCAGCCATTACCCTTTGGCTATGTACTGCTAAACCTATTGGACATGTACAATATTTCACAAATCATGCGCATTACATAAATGCACCAGAGCTAAAAGAGATGCAATTTCCTAGTACAATTGCTGGTAATTAAAACTTGGATCTTGCCCAGAGACAGGCATCTCCCGCTACTTGACCTGGGATTTGGAGGCATTTTCCATTCTTTGCTTGTTATGTGTGTTAAGGCATGGGACATAGTTATTTGGCCGCCTTTCTCTTCTTAATTTTGTAATGATGTTTTAAAATATTACCATCGCATCTACCATGACAACCATTATAAAAGTTTCTTTCCAAAGTTGCAGGTAAACTTTATTAAAGGGAATCAGGCTTTTAATTTTATAATCTCCAAAGGAATTTTCTTACCTATTTCTTGGTTTGTTGTTTATACGAGTTTTGTCTTTTCTCTTCTTTTGATATGATGAGCCTAACATGCTTTAAGCCTAATTCCTGGATTGTGGACCAGAGCTTTCAGCTCTGGATGATCTTCCTTTTGCACTTTGCTGGTACCCAAAGTCTTTTCCTGCCTATCTCACCTTCCAAATATTTCATTACTTTTATAGGTTTCTCTGCGAGAGAGAGAGAGAGAGAGAGAGAGAGATTGAAATGAAGAGGATGACCATGCATACAGCTTGTTCTTTTTCAATCATCCTCCTTTACTTGCAGGCAAGCAGAGTTGCAAAGCCATTGTTTTGTGCGTCCATATTTCCATTCTAAGCCCATCTCTCCATTTATTCATTTATATGCATTCTTCTGTTTCTTGTCAAAAGCCATTTATGTTTATCAACGTTTTATGACCTGAACTCGATGTAGACGTGTTATTTGATTCCACTAAAGTTGTTCCTTTGTGGCTTGTTTTGTGCTTGACTTCCACTCCGGATCTTCTGATAAATTTATTAAAAGGTCCTCTGCCAGTGCCACCACCTTTGTCACCACCCCTCTTTTTATTTTTATTTTTATTTTTTTATCAATCAATATCAATAACTATATTTCAATTGATCGTGTTCAAATGTTGTTGGTCTTAAATTTAGAGAGATTTTTTTTTTAATGTAATCTTTTTTATTTAGATTAAGAATTTTAATATTTTTATCTAATAAACTTATTGTTCGTTGGTCTCTCTTCCACTTCCCCCCCCCCCCCGGTCTCTCCCTCTATCCCCCTGCATTTGTTTTGTGCTTTGACTTCAACTCCGGATCTGATAAATTTATTAAAAGAACCTCCCCCACCATCCCCTCTCTATCTCTCTCTCACAGTGTTTAAGCTAGTACGTACGATACTGAGAGTCGGTGAGCTATCGTGGTAGATACTTGGCTCCGTGCCTTTATTTTGGGCTATATTTATGAGGATGCAGGATCAAAATAAAAGTCCTCTTCCTCGGACAAGGGTAAACGTAAACCGTTGGATAATTGTTATAATTATTTTGCAAATGAAACGCAAGTCGATGAATGCATTCTGACTTGAGAAGAGGATGGGGCTTGTTGATATATGGGACTTGGCTAAGCTGGCACCCACCTGAAATGAAATTCGTTCACACGATTACCTAAATAATTCGAAACATTTGTTTTTGATGAAAAATTTTAAACTTGATTTTTGTTAAAAAGGAAAAAACCCCACTCCATGGAGAGGATCAAACCGTTCGAATTCCCACGTCAGGTAGTGCGCGCTGACTGTGGGTGTCTGTGGGTATTGGGCTGTTGGGGCAATTAGGAGGATTGAAGTTTCTATCCTTCCAAATGGGATTTCCACTTTTGTCTCCTTCGAGGAGGACATGCGATTCACTCGCCCTCCGTCCAAACTCAACTAGCCCTAATCCTTCCCAACCCATAATAAGTAAACGTGGTTCATTCCAGTCACTTGTTGAGCAACAGCTACAGCTCTTCTCTGTTTGCTTCGGCACTCTCTCTCTCTCAATAAAAGGGACCAAGGTTTAATCTTGGTGGAAAAGGTAACTTACATTATTGGCACAAAAATAAGATTTTGAGTTTGAATTTTATGAATGAAAAGAAATGTTTCTTGAGATCTAACTCCTTAAATAGACTTCACAGTATTTGATCAGATTAATCTGATTAATTTCGGATACCGATTGGTGATAAATATCTACTTATACAAAAAAAAAATATATATATATATATATTATTTTTTATACAAAAGGGTAAGTTTAAGGGCATAGTCAATTTCGAGTGCTAAACAAATTAGAGTAAGCTACATGCTTAATCACTCCTATGCGTGTATGAATAAATCTTTTAAATGTAGATATTTACTTATAATCAAGTAAGCTGGGTAGACATACTGAGTTAGTGAAGAAGAAGAAGCCACCAAGGGGAGAGGCCGGCGGTCTTATTGAAATTCTGACACATTTTTAATTTTGAAAAAAAAAAAAAAACTGTGTATAATTTTTAGTTGGTTTTTAAAAAATATGTCTAAAACTTTTAAAGATGCTACTTAAAATTATAAAATTGTCACTAAAAATTTTTTAAATCTCACTAAAGTCCTTGATGATATTATTTAATGTTTGAAAATTATAATTTTAGACCCTCAATGTCTCCATATATTATATTTCAGCCCAATAGAATAATTTGCAAAGTTAGAATAACGGACCATATTTGGTTGGAAAGAGTTGTTTTATCCAAGTATATTATCAAAATTTAAAGAAAGAGTCTCCTCAAGGGAGGCAAAAAATATATATATATATATATATAGAAAAATAGTATAAATAAGAAGGTAACCTGACAAGTACATAGAAGTATCTAATAATTGCTTGTCTGAGTAATTTACATTTAATTTTTTATCCGATACTATTTATATTATTTTTAATTATTTTTATAAAAGGAGAGAGTTTTATAAATAAAAATTAAATTTCTCATAAAAACTAAAATTATTACAATAACAATTTAAATTTTAATCTTAAATTTTAAGTTCGTTTCAATCATAAATTTTAAGGTCGGCAAACTAAAATTATTATAATATAAGTAATTTTTTATGTCAAAATTTTTATCTAAACTGAGAGTAATTCCAATTTTTTTGGAAAACCATATCGTGATAATAATTTTGCCTCTGGTGGCAAATTTTTTTTTTTTTTTTTTTTTTTATTGTAGCAATCGGTAGTTAAAGTTATATTTTTATCAATTTGGTTTGGGATTTACGGTGGTCGGAGCTATCCTTTTAACGCAGGTTATTTCATGTTTAAATTGTGAATAAAATTCGGTGGAATCTCACTCAGTCGATTATCGGTTGCACGGAGGGAGCGACTCGATGATAGATTAAGGAGGGATGGGGTCCATAGATGGGCCGTTGGTCGGTTTGTTGGCGGGAGCAGTCTTGACTCTGGAGGCTTAAGAGTTAAGACTAAGAGGAGTGGAAGTGGGAGTGAGGAAAAGAAAAGGGGTGGGGGGGGAGAGAGAGAGAGAGAGAGAGAGAGAGGTAGGCCAAGCCGCTAGTGACGGTGTTTGCGTTGGAGCATAAGCATAAGCACGCAACACACTCATCTCCTTTTGCATTTAATGCCTTAGAACCCCCTTCACTGCAAAACTCCCTCTCCTTTAATTCCCTTTTTTCTGTTCCATTCACCCATCTCAAGAAAAACATTATACCACTCTCTCTCGCTGTCTCTCTCTCTCTTCACACGCACATAGTTTGGTTTTCTCGGTTCAGAGTTCTCCTGTATTTCCTTAATCCTTCAAATGAAAAATCTTGTGATCTCTTGCACTGCTGCTTGGGTTTAGCGAATTTTATTCTGGGATTTGGCTAAAGTCGGTTGCGGAACTGCAACAAAAAATGGTTGTTGAGCAAAATTCTTGCAACCCACAACCTGTTTCTCCAATTCCTAAGGTCATTTTACATTTTTCTTTTTGTTTTTATTGTAATTTTCTCCTTCATTATTTTATATATTCTTCATGATATATTTTTTTTCTTTTAATTAGAAATTCGCTTATCCAGGTTAAATTGTTCTTTTCTGCAATCGAAATTTTGTTGGGTCCAATAAATATTAATATTCTTGGCTATATGTCTTAAATTTGGCCTTTTTGTTTGTGGGTTTGTGTTGTTCTTGTTTTTATTTGCTCCCTCTTATTGTGACAGTGCTTGCGAAGCAACTAAAGAAATACAAGGAGACTCATTCAAACCTTAATGGCCGCGAATATACCCTTTTTAGATTCAAGGGTTAGTTACCAGACATAATTGGGTTACTTTGTAATTAGTATTTTTGTCAATTTTCAGTAGCTGATTTGATATCTTTGATGGGAAATTATACTCTACTTGGAAGGATTTTTTTGTTTCTTTGGGGAGGGGTGTTTGAAAAGAGGTTCTTAGTTTGTATAGTGTTGGAGATGGATTTTGACTCCACAGATTTTGATTCTTTTGATTCGAATGGATGGTTTGAAGGATGAATTAAAATCTATAAAAGACTGCTGGAGGATGTTTTGACAAGGAAGACTTCGATGCTCAAATTAGAAAAAATAGTTTTCGAAAGAAAAGAAATTGACTGAGTCAGAGAGAGAACTGAGGATGAGAGTCTTGTGATTTATGTGTCGAGTGAGATGTTATGAGAAAATGTACCTGGGCTTTGACATATTAGATGCTTTTACAGATCGGTGTCTCAGGAGTCATGTGTTCTTAGAGAGTTTCAACCTTAGTTTTCTTGTGAAATTACTCGGAAGTCTTGGGACTCCACAGTCAAATATTCTTTAGAGATTTATGATTTTTGTCATTTAGAAAATTTAACAAACTAGGGAAACTCTTCCCTTATTAATTAGATTTCGAATGATTCCTTTCTTATCAGGAGAATATGCGTATCACCTTTGGTCGATAAGGGTAAGCGATTAGCTTTTTACCGAAATGAAAATGATCATGTTGTCTTGAGAGCACCGAATGTCTTTGAAAGTCACAGACTGACTAATTCAATATTGATAGAGGTTACTCAATGTGTCAAGCCGTGTCTATCCTTCGAGGAGATAGATCCCTAACCGTTAACATGTCTAGATGTGAGATGCCTATTGGATCATAGGTTCACAAGACTGAGGATTATCGCAATTTGGCCTTTGGATTATCTCCCATCATTTGCTCCCGACTCATGGTGTCGTTTTACGAGAAAGATGCCATGAGTAATTGTCACTGAAAAGGTGTAAAACTTTTAATGCATCACGTACCATTTTGGATCTCGCAAATCATCTTCAGTACAATTTATAAGGCTAGATGCTTGAGTGAATCAAACACTTTCACACTTTTCTCCCACCGGTCTTGTCTTCTTGCGGACCAACCCTTCGTAAAGAAGGTATTTCTTGGGAAAATGGTGAAGGGTTCCCCTTCTCATATTCACAAGGGCATCGGTGACATTAGAAGCAAAATGACATAGGATGAACTCCAAGAAGTTCAGACTGATATATTGCTGGAGAACGATTACACCCTGGCGTTAGCTACGGATGAGGATAGGGCCAACAAGGCACCAGAGGGCCGCATTCCAATGTATAGAAAAACAATGAAGTACGGGCTGAAAATACCGTACACCGGTCTGATTGTTTTGTTGGAACATATTTCTGACATTGTTTCTCCCCACCGCTTGGCGCTTTATCGTTGTTGTAATTTATCTATTAGGATTTTATCATCTCCGTTTCGATTTTAAGATTCTAGTTGTCATCTTTTCACTAAAGATATGCAGGAGTAAGGGTTCTACCCAGGACTGGTACAGGTTGCAAACCTGCCCGATTCCAACTCGGGGTTCTACTACAAAGAGTCAATTGACAAGAGTAGGATACATAAGTATTTCTTTGTGGAATTTTCGAATAGAGATCTCATGCCCATGTTGCCTAGCGCCGACGAGAAGCCATCGTTTGGGTCGAAGCTTTCGACTCCTTTTCATTATTCCTGATTCATGCGTTCGATGGGCAACTATTGTACATCAACTCGGAGAAATATCTGGGTCAATTCTCTTGTGGATGCTCAAATACTGTCTTTGGTAGGTCTATTGATTGGTGAGAAGAGGAAGATTGATAGGCATCTTCTGGTCGAGAGGAAAAAGAAAGTGTTTATTGATGTTCTGTCCTCTCTAGGAGATGTTGTTTTAAAGGAGGTCACAATCGATAAACAGGTGAGACCGAACGCTAAGGGGCCTTCAAGGAAGATCGATAGGGCACCTAGGGCTCAATCGAGAATCACACCTCCTTCATCAGAGAGGAGGAAAGTCCAATTGCCTGAATCCTCTGTAGAGAGAAAGAGTGAGAGAACCGAGAAGGTCAAAGTGCATGTGTCTTTTGCTTCAACAAGACATGCGGAACCGGTGGTCATTGGATCTAAGGCCGACAGCTCGACATCTGATGATCACACATCACCGGTTGGCGATGAAGATGTCCCAGTGATGGAGGTCCCTTAAGTGCAGGGACTTGAGGTTGTCTTTACGCCAGTTGCTGAGGCTGAGCCACCAGAGGAACTAGGTGTTTTTACTGCTATAGTAGAGGAGATGTTTGGGCCATCGTATGTTGTGCCTTTGTGGCCTTTACGCAAGGGAAAACGCAAGGTCGTCGATGGAACTACTCTCTCTCCTATTCTTGTTCGGTCCTTCGGTGGTAAAAGGGCTCAAGGGAGAGGGGAACGGTTGCAATCTGTGCGGGGGACAACCGATACAGTTATGTCGACATAACTGAGACGAGTCAGATAACTGCTCGGTTTGATTTTCATCATTCAAATCTGGAGTTGAATAAGATGTCTCTGGTGTAGGTTGATGAGGCTCTTCAGTCTCTAGGTTTGGTAGTATCATTTTTCTCTTCAACTTGTATTGTTTTATTTCTTACTATGCTTTGCTTTTGGTTGATCCGATTCCCTTTTACAGACGATGGTCCTGACAGAGTTTCAAAAGTAGCGAAGGAATCAGATGATAAGACACTTGGAGGGATGCACCGTTCGGTTGAGGAGCCAGGTCTTGGTATTACAGGATACTCTCAAATAGAGGAGAAAGACGCAGAAGCAGAGAAAACATCTGATGCATTGCTTGCCGAAAAAGATGAAGAGATAAGGCACTTATAGCAAGATTTGGCCTTATCTTGAAAGCATTGCGTAGAGCTAAAGGCCGAGGTGAGGGTTCATGAGGCATGTCTACAGATTGCTGAGATGCTGGCTTGAATGAGCGAGGAGTCAGTTCAGGCCACAGAGTAGAAAGTGATAGAGATTGGGGAATCTTTTGCCAAGAAGACCGAGATCCTTGAGCGTTCTCGGCATAAGTTGAGAAACTGAGGTGTGCATAAAAGATAGTTCGCCGAGTGGGTTTGGATGGGGCCTTTCCCCCTGGCGAAGAGGCTATAGGTCAGGAGGCAATAGAACCCCCACTGATCCTACTGGCATTCCCACTGAGTCAATCGTGATTCGAACTGTTGTAGAGTCTCCTCCTCGGGAAGTCCTAGCACTCTCCCCCAATCCCCCTAATTCTGTATAATCTTCGTACCATTTGTCTATTAATGAAGAACTTTTGTTACATCTTGCTTGTGTTATTACCGGGGGATATTCCCCTAATCGTTCGAATAGTGAAGATAGATTTTATCTATATGCCTTTGGTAGGATCTATCCGACAGACTTGGCTAAGTCATATGCTATGCATGATAGTTTTAGAATGCTCAGTCAAAGGAAAGATGCTTTGTTACCCGGGGGTGCATTGTCTTTGTTAGGAATCAAACGATAGAATGGGTCGTGCCTACCCTTTAGGGAGTCAGATCCCTTATTGATGACACATTTCATTTATTAAGAATCAAACGATAAGATGAGCCGTGCCTACCCTTCAGAGAGTCATGTTCCTTACTAACGACACGTTTTGTTCGTTAGGAATCAAATGATAGGATGAGTCGTGCCTACCCTTCAGGGAATCAGATCCCTTATTGATGACATGTTTCGTTTGATGATGAGCCATGCTACTTTTCAGGGAGTCAGATCCTTATTGATGACACGCTTCGTTCGCTAAGAATCAAACGATAGGGTATCACATATGCCACTCACAGAATAGGAAATACTATTACAATAATGTAAAGGCTTGAGACAAAACAATCGAGACGTACCCTGCGGTCACGATAGAGTAACAATCACTTGGGAATAGATATTGGAGGTTCCAAATCGCAAGACAGTGTTCCAATACCAAGTGGGGTTCTGAATTTAACCTTCATATGCTTGGTGTTGGGCAAGATTTCTGTAGCGTTTAAGCCTATCCTGCCTAAGATGGCATTATAGAGCGAGGGGAGTTTGACTACATTGAATATAGTGGTAGCCGTTGCATGGTTCGGTGGTGAGTCGAAAGTAATCAGAAGTGAGATAATGCTTTTATGATATATCCATTCGTTAGAGAGTCCTTTGATTGGACCTACGTGGGGTTGGAGGTGCGTTTGATCGAAACCCATTCATTGGAAAGTGTTCCTATAAAGGAGATTACATCCTACTCCTTGATCGATGAAGATTCTTCTCATCTCATTCTGGCCAATGGCAATAATAACAAGGGAATCATGATGATTAGGATCGACCCCTATTAAGTCCTCATTGGTGAAGCCAATGATTGATCTTTTGCCCTTAGGGTACTTGTCAACATGAGTCACCAGTATCTCTTGCGGAGTGGGGAGAGACTTCTCGGCCATGTAGAAAATAAGTGCAATCATGCGTTCAGTTTCATCCCTCCATGGATAATTTTGGGGGTCTGAGCTGTAAATCGAAAAGACATTGGTTGGGACATAAGGCTTATGAAGAGATCGTTTGTCATAGATCTGGAGAATCACTCCATCCGGTCAATTGTGTGCTAGTCGGGTGATCGATCGTTTATTAGATTTGTTTTCCCGCGGTGGGGTGTGCCGATAAGGAGATGGTATATTCTTCCCTTTCATACTGATGAAACTTTATAACTTTTCGTTCTTATTTAAGAATTCCAGCTCATCCTTGAGCTTCCTGCACTCGCTGATCACGTGATCGTAATCCCAATGAAAGTGACAATATTTGGTTTTATTCTTCTTAGAGTCGTCCTCTACGGAATGGGGACGCCACCTGATGTACTGTTTGTTTTGATTTGGAGTAGGATTTGACTGTGAGTCTCATTCAGAGAAGTGTAGGCATTAAACTTTCGCTGAGGTGGGGCCCCCTATCGGTTTTTCTTCGGTTAAGGTTATCGGGGTGATCGACTACGTTTATTCGGGATGACCTGTTTCTACGTCTGTTGAATGCTTCAATATCTTCAGTCGCTATGTACTTTTCAACGTAGGCATAGAATTCCTAGATGGTAGGAGTAGGGTTATTGGTGATAGACGTTTTCATATCCAAAGGGCGTAGCCTTGTAAACAAAGCAGCTAATGTAATAGAATGGTCCTAAGTTGAGCCTTTTATCATCTCAACATAGAACTTATCCAGAAAGTCTCCCAAGAGCTCATTGTCTCTCTACCGTAGTGATAGTAAAGAAGTAGACTTTCTTTTGGTTCCCTAACTGATCACAAAATGAGTTCGAACTGTTGTCGAAGCTGAGAGAAGTTTTTGATACTGAGTAGTGGAAACGAGTTGAACCACGTTAGTACATTGCCTTTGAGGGTAGTAGGAAAGTGCTTACGCATAGTAGCATCTGTTATATCTCTCGAAATCATTACTGTCATGAAGTGGGCTATATGGTTATGAGAAACGGTCGTACCATCATACCTCTCCATGGGAGGCAGAAGTATATCACAGGGCACCGGTTCTGAGGAGACCTTCGGATCGAAAGGCGACATGCTGGAGGGATAAAGGGGGCTTTGTTCCTTCTTGCATTGGCTTGTTTGAGTTTGTTGGCAAAGAGTTGCTTAACCTATCTTTGCAGTTTGTCTGGATCATGACGAGAGGTTACTGAAGGTTCATAGTTCAAGCAAGGCGCGAACCGTCGGGAGCGTGCATTCCCTGTTCCCCTTGAAGAAGATTGCCCCTTTGGTCTAATGGCACGACTGAGTTCTTCTAGTTATTTATTTATGTTCTGTATTCTAGATTCTAATCTTTCTAGTTGGGGATGATTGGCCCTCTCTGGGGATGTCAGCACAAGAGGTATGACTGGGTGTTTCTAAGATGAAGGTTGTGGAGCCTGCTCTAGGCGAAGGAGTTGAGGATGAGCGACAAGATTTTCAGCATGGTGAGTGGATGGCGTTGGCAGTACAACATTTGTTAGGGTTACAGTATGTCTGTCCGCAATGGATGCAACCTTCTAGGTAGTTTTGGTCCTTCTTTTCGGAGGTATAATGGCCTAACACAATGTTTGTTGAGCTTGAACTAGTTTGTTCGCATCGACGACGTCATTCTGTTGGAGGTAGGTTTCAACTCCATAAATTTCGACTCCTTTGACTCAAACATGTGGTTTGAAGGATGAATTGAAACTTGCAAAAGTCTGTCGGAGGGTGTTTCGGTGAGGAAGGTTTCAATGCTCAAGTAAGAAAGAACGATTTTTGAAAGGAGAGAAACAGATTGAGTTAAAGAGAGGATTGAGAATGAGAGTCCTGTACTTTGTGTCGAGTGAGATGTTCCGAGAAAACGTACTTGGGCTGTGACATGTTAGATGTCTTTATAGATCGATGTCTTAGGAGTCGTGTGTTCTCGAGGTGTTAAAACCCTAATTTTCTTATGAGAGTATCCGAAAATCTCGGGACTCCACAATCAAATATTCTTGAGAGATTTACGATTTTTGTCACTTAGGAAATTTAACAAACCAATGGGACTCTTTTATTATTGATTATATTTCGAAAGATTCCTTCCTTATCATGAGAGTATGCGTATTACTTCCGGCCAATAAGGGTAAGCGATTAGCTTCTTATCAAAATGAAAAGGATCATGTTGTCTTGAGTGCACCGAATGCCTTTGAGAGTCACAGACCGACTAATTCGTTACCGATAGAGGTTACTCAATGTGTCAGATCGTGTCTATCCTTTGAGGAGATAGATTTCTAATTGTTGACATGTCTAGATGTGAGATGCCTATTGGATCATGGGCTCACAAGACCCTTTGAATTATGTCCCATCATATGGTATAGATATTGATCTCGGAAAAGAGTAGCCTTTAAACTTAAAGAATTCTTCAGAAATATTCTCTGGTTTAATCTTTTCTTGTTTTCAGTAAACAAACACATTTTGTTACCAGTATAGCAAGTATGAGAGCTTCGGGGAAATCTCCATAAAAGGGGAAAAAAAATTGTAGGATTTGGGAAACATTTTATCTTGTCCTGGAGGGAAAAGTATCTTGAAGGGATGCCAGACAACGTGGAAATTGGTGGTTCTGGATTAAGTCTAGTAAAATAGTTTGGTCATGCCAGTACACTATACAGTCTGAAGAATCCTGACAAAGAATTCGGAGTAAAATAATTGAGTTATATAACGTGGGTACCCTTTTTTTTTCAGGTTGAAGATTCAAATGGAATCACGGAAGACACCCCACATGTTCGTCCTTGGAGGAGACAACTCTTCCTTGAGATACCTTCGAGGACGCTGGAGGGCTCTTTTCAGGGTTCTGTGAGCATAAAAATGCCCCCAACACCAACTCCAACACCAAAGAAGGTTAATTTCCTTCTTACTCCGAGCCCAACAGATGCAGGTGTAAGCGAGTCTGTGGGCACTACGACGTCAAGAGCTAAATCGTCAGTGAAGAGTCTCTTGCCAAAACTCAGCTTCAAGTATAGGACTACGAATTCAGATGTTGAGAAAGCTGCCAATCGGGCAGAAGAAGCTTCATCTTTGATGCTAAGGCAGAAGCCTTTGATCTCAAGGTCATTGTCCCTAACAAAATTATTCACTCCTCGGGGGAAGACAGCTGCATCGTTGCCTCCTACCCCAAGTATGCATTCAAACCCAGAATCCTTGCGAGGTGGAGCTGGAGGAAGTGTAGGTTCTTCGCTGAGTTCTAGCGTAAGTTCACAAACATCATTTGCGCTCCAAGATGCTTACTATGGACTTTTTTTTTTGACTGCATAGGTTCACTTCACAATATTGAGTATATTTAGCAATTCTGTAGGCTGAATGCATGCCATTGTCCCAACATGAGTCCAGCAGATCAGTGTCTGGAAAATACTAATTAGACTTGAGGCGTAATAAGGAAGTTCAACGCATTCTCCATCTAAACATCCACTTAGAAAGAGATAGGGTTAATATAAATCTTCTATTTAAGGAATCAAGTCTTAAAAAGTACTTGTGTCTTGCAATGGCTTACTTTTCAAGCATTTAGATAATCATCCAAAAGGTGTGATGGTCTATCTGTGTTGCGTCCATCAAAGCCTGCTGTAGATATTGTTGATCAAAGAATCCATCAAGATATTGAAGTCTTAGGAATCTGCCTGTTTGGCACTTGACTCACTCATTTATCCCATGCTGTGCAAGTTTGATACGTAATTAGATATTTGTGCTGAAATTAGATATGAGCTGGTGGCAGTAATGATGAGCCTTAAGTGTCAGTTGATTCATTTCTGACTCGTTGGAATGCTTAACTCCTTGTAGAATGTACAATATGTGTTTTAATCACAACAGCTTCATTCAGAAGCCTACAATCTTTCACCTTAGGGATTCTTACTTGGAATGTTTTAGTATAACACCTCACATTTCAGTGTTCATTTCCATAAGTTTTCAATTAACCCAGAATAGAGGAGCTCGGCGACAGATTGCTCGCTCACTTTCTGTCCCAGTCAACAACAGGGAGCAAAGGCTGAAGAGAATGGATTCATTTTTCCGTGTAATTCCTTCAACACCTCGAGTGAGGGAAGGAGATAGCACCATGGATACTACAAGTCCTAAAGCAGATGCTGGTATGCACACGATCCCATCTATCATTTGTATTCATGCTCATTTAATAACCGTGATGTCCAATTTTCTATTAATGTGCTATATATGGATAACAAGGTTCACTGCATATTCACTGAAGTTGGCCTGATTTAGAATCTCTGAAGTTGAGATGGCTGAGAAAGAAATATCAATAAGTGAAACGGATTCTGTTTGAATTGTTTTGTGGTACCTCTATAACAATCTTATTCTTAATTCATGTTTCAGATAATGAAGAAACAGATGCCGAAGATATACCAGAAGAAGAGGCTGTTTGTCGTATATGTTTGGTTGAATTATGTGAAGGTGGTGAGACCCTAAAAATGGAATGCAGCTGCAAAGGTGAACTTGCTCTGGCCCATCGAGAATGTGCAGTAAAATGGTTCAGCATCAAAGGCAACAAGACATGTGATGTATGCAAGCAAGAAGTTCAAAATCTGCCAGTTACACTTTTGCGGATCCAAAGTGTTCGAACTAGAACAACTGGAGCACAGACATCTCAGCAAACAGAAGTTAATGGATACAGGCAAGCGACTGATTCCATGCAAACTCCACTTTTCCCGTGTGTCCTAAATGAGATGAGGTGACATCCTACCACGTCCTGGCTTTACAATTGCCATAGTACTCTTTAAGCCATCATGGGTTGAATTAAGTACAAAATTAAGCACTGCCCAGAAAAGAAGATTTCTGAAATTACAAAAGCATCTGTTTTGGAAGTTTCCATTTTTCCAGACAACTAACATGAGGAAATATTTGGTTTCTTTAGTCCAGGTTGCTCTAATTAAATCATATCCATATGTTTTCTCTTGTTGATCAATTTGCTAAGGCTTGGACTTCAAGTACGGAAGCTGTCTAATCATAATCTTGTTGCTTATTGTTTTGCTGTCCTCTCTGCTTATAGTTGTTGCTTCTTATTAAGAAATAAGATTTTGCTTCTGACAGGCACTGCAATCTTGACACTTCTGCTCAACTGCGAGAGAGAGTTCTGTAGGACTATTTATTCTTTATTTTCTTTAGATCTTGATCTCTAGCTGTTTTGTCATATTATGCAATCATCTTTCCACATGTTAACGTTTTAATTCTCCTCAATTTGACTTGTGGAAATGAGGTAATTGAAACTGTGTGCTTCATATCTTATTAGGGTATGGCAGGACGTGCCTGTTCTTGTCATTGTCAGCGTGCTAGTGTACTTCTGTTTCCTTGAGGAGCTTCTGGTAAGGGCAGTAGTTACGGTGATCAGCTTCTTTTTTTGTTTACCATTCTTGTTGTTTCATACTTCTCAGTATTTTCTTGCAGATTGGAAGAATGGGTATTGGTGCAATTGCGATATCTCTTCCATTTGCTTGCGTGCTGGGTCTCCTTGCATCAATGACAGCCTCAACCATGGGTAGGCTGGCATAAGCTTCTTCAAACTTTATTACAGTTGTAGCTTATAAATTTTTAACTATGAAATCGTGGCCCATCTATCAAATTGAGCTATCTATTCTATTCAATGTCCCCTTATTTGCATTCGAAATTTTGCACGCATTAAAATTCAGTTGTAGTAACCTGACTATTAAAACTTGTATATTCAGTGAGGAGAAGATATGTTTGGGTGTACGCAACAATTCAATTCGCTCTGGTGGTTGTATTCGCTCATATTTTTAACTCACTGGTAAGCTCACTTTTCCTCTGTCCATCGCCTGTCCTCTTCCTTCTCATCTTGCATTCTTTGCAGGTTCACGTGCAAGCAGTGCTGTCAGTACTTCTTGCAACGTTTGCAGGATTTGGGGTGGCGATGAGTGGAAGTTCCATTCTGGTTGAGATGGTGAGATGGAAACGAAGATGGATTGCTTCTAGGACCAATGAGATTCATGGTTCTCCGGTGATGATGTATCAAGGTGCATCAGCTGATAGTTCAACTTCAGATTCTCCTACCTTGTACCCAACTCATCATCATCACCAAATCGATGTAGAAAACCCAGAAACTTTTAGCCGTGGTTGAGGTTTTCACTGTCATGTGATTATGCTGTTTCCTTTCTTCTTTTCAGGCTCCTTGTATTTGTATGTTTTATAGTTTCATTTCCCCAATCCTTCAGAAATGGGCAACGCAGCCCTTTAAAGTCATGGAAACAGATAATATTGCATAATTGATATTCATTTTTAGTTTTTTTTTTTTTTAAATACATTTAGAAGAAATGTTGCATTTTTTGATTAAAATAATGGTGATTATTTTCTTACAATTAAAATTAAAAGAGTAAATTATTAAAAGAAAAGATATTTGAACATGATAAGAATATGAAAATATGATTGCAATACCATATTAAAGAAATTAAGAATCAATATAAAACATGAAAATCTAATGATCTATTGTTTCATTCAAGTATCATAATATATTGAGTTTATATGAAAAATTCATTATTATAAATATATAAATAATTATTACAAATATAGAAATAAATAAAATCAAATTTTTTCAAAATTAAATTAATAATTGATTTGATTTTGATACATAATATATTTTAACAAAATCAAATATTTTCATAATATAATATTTTCTAATATTTCTTCTCAAACTCACTGTGCTGTAATAAAAATCATTTGAATTTGAAAAAGATGATACATTTATGCTGACATGGCGAAACATGGGTGTTGACATGGCTGAAGATGTGATGCTAACTATAAGACACGTGTGATGATTGGACAAGTGAATAATCAAAACGACATCATTTGGAGTTGTCCTCAACCCGTGGATAGTAGAATTTAACAGGTCGGACCAGTGATCTTCAAGCAGCATGTGAGACTGCATGGGAGATTTTTTTTCACCGTCCGATAGCACATATTCTAGATAAGTCGTCTTGATTTTGTTAGAAAATATTTGAATATGATTATGATAAAAAAAATATTTGAACATGATAAGAGAATGTAGATCTGATACTATATTAGGGAAATATGAAAACATTATAAAATATGAAATTCTAATAATTCATTTTTTCAATCAAATATTATAATATACTGAATTTATATAGAAAATTTATTATTATAAACATAAAAATTATTATTACGAATACGTAAATAAAGTCAAATATTCTCAAAATTAAATTAATAATTAATTTGATTTTAATATATAATATATTTTTAACAAAATCAAATATTGCTATAATATAATATCTTCTAACATAAGTAATAGTAATCACTTCCCCTTGCTTCATCTTTTTTTTTTAAAAAAAAAAAAGAATAAAGCAAAGGAAAATGGAGAGAGAAATAAAAATAAAAGAATTTAATTTAAAAATATTCTCAAATCAAGAAGGAGAAATTTGTTTGTTTGTTTGAATTGATAAACTCTTTTGATCAAGCCATTTTATGATTTTATAATAACAATAAATTAAAAAAAGAAAGGGTGTATGTTGCTTCAAGATGGTAACCATGAAGTACCATCATTTGAGAGAGAGATTTGTTTCAAAGGAGATAGTTCAATGGTTACAAATCTCCTCTCTCAATCATGTGATCTGGATTTTAACTCTCGTGTAACTTAAAAAAAAAAAAAAAAAAAAAGAAAATTCGTAACGTAAGTGGGCCAAGGTTAGGTTCGGCCCATTTAATTTCTGTTAGGCCCTTAAGCCGAAACCCAAAAAGAAAATATCTTGGCATCTGCTGCGAGTGCGAAAGGAGGAGCAGATGGGCCTAGGGCTTCACTTCTAGACACGAGCGTGAGTTTTTGCGGGATCAAGGAGAACGGCACCAACGGTTCACATGACACATGAGACGTTGAAACGGAGGTTGGAGCGGTCGTTAACAAGCAGACTATGAGTCTGACCACAAGAATCGCACAGCGACTCCCTCTCCTCGTTGCCTCCCGCTTTTCTCTTCAATATCTCCGAGGTGCTTTTCGAAACGAATCGTTAGTTTCTCTCTGTCTCATAGGTGCTAATAAGATAGGGTTTGGGAGATTGAGTAGGAGATTTGGAGGGAGTTGCTTGAATAAAATGGCTTTAAATATGGAGAAGTGCAATGTAAGTTTTGAGGGAATTGTTCATCCTGCTTCTGAACAATACGCTGAAGAGGCAATTCAAGCTCTCAAGGACGGCAAGGTTATTGCCGTCCCTACTGATACTCTCTATGGCTTTGCTTGCGATGCTTGGTATTCTTTCTTTCCTCATACTTTGTTTTTCCTTTCCCACTTTCTTTTTTTGGTTTATTTTATATATCATGTTAATTGTGTCATTCATATCATGTGATCATGAAAAAGTTGTTTGATTGAAATCCAATTTGTGTGTTTGGAATCCGAAGAATACCATAATATAGGGTCTAAGACTCCTAAGTACTAGATTGGAAATTGTTGCTTTTCTTGTATCATATTTATGAAATCTTGGCATTGTATTCTCGATGATTGCCAATTATACTCTTGGTCATTTCTTGAGTTCCATTAATGGCCTTTTCTTGCATTGCTTTAGTAAAGCCATGATTCTCACTGTACGGCATTGTTGCAGCTCCATGGAAGCTGTTAATCGGATATATGACATCAAAGGGCGAAAACATACAAGCCCTCTTGCCATCTGTGTTGGGGACGTGTTGGACATAATGCGCTTTGCCATCACTGACCATTTACCTGATGGACTGCTTGATTCCCTCCTCCCTGGACCTGTAACAGTAGTGCTACGACGGGGTTTGTGACTTTCTTTCTTGACCTGTTAAAGTAAAGTTGTATTTGGCCCCTCTTCTAAGCTCCTTTGTGCACAATTGATTTGTCTTTTACCAAATCTATGCATAACAATGATTGTTCTTTGATAGGGAGAAAAATGTGATGTTTAAATAGGTTTTCCGCAAACATTTGCAGACAGATCCTTGTATGATCATGTCTTGCATAAGTTCACTGCCTATATTTCTTTAGCTTTATGTATTTGCTCATTATAATTGGTTTCTGGCACAAACATTCTTCTATCAATCTACTTCTCTGTTGACAATAGCCATTAGTTCTTCTTTGCAGGGGAATCAAGTTTGCTTGAGAAGTCATTGAACCTGGGACTGGAAAGTATTGGAGTTCGAGTTCCAGACTGTGATTTTATCAGGGTAATTTCTCGTGGTTCTGGAAGTGCTCTGGCCCTGACTAGTGCAAACTTAAGTGGGCAGCCCAGTAGCGTTTCTGTAAAAGACTTTGAAAATTTATGGCAACACTGTGCATATGTCTATGATGGTGGTGTCCTTCCCTCAGGTCGTGCAGGATCTACAGTTGTTGACCTCACCAATTCTGGAAAGTACAAGATTCTCAGACCAGGGAGGTAATTATCTGATAAGAATAAGTGGCTACAAGTACTTCTGATTTTGCAGCGAACTGGCGTGGACCTGTAGGGGAAAAAAGAAAGAAAGAAAAGAATGTAGGGTTTCTAACTTGTTAAATGAACCACGTAGTAGCACAAATGTTGACTGGTGCAAGGTCATGTGAGTTCTATGCTTCAATTACAATTACATAGGAACTTAATGATGTGGAGGTTCATAAGCATGATATCAGTTGCCTGGTTTTGTTTAAAACATTTCCTCTTGCTGAAACATGAAGAAAGCATTTTTTGGATTCTTTGGTTAGGAAGACCAAAGTGTACTTGCAATAAGCCTTCACAAAATTTGGAGTAACTAGTATGCAGGATCTAAACTTTTGCACATGTTTTCGTGGAGTAATATAGATGTCAGGTGCAGAAATTAGTAAATGAGATATTCTATTTCTTCATCTACAAATTTACCTATCTTCACCACCAATCCTTGAAGGCTAATGGTACCCGATAGCTTCTCTAACTTTGTTGGACATTCAAGTCTCCTTCCCCTCTTGTAATGACACAAAATGCACATGCACACACCCACAGCTATAACTATCATTTTATCCTAATCTAGCAACTCGCATTTCTAGACTGAGTAAATCTTCAGATCACGAATTCAGTGATTTATATTAGCATGTGAGAACCTCGACTTGCTGTTGAAGAGGTGATTATTGCGTAACTAGTGTCACATTAACTGCACGTTATTATGTCTATTTTAGGTCAATGACATTTGCAAATTCTTTTTTTTTTTCATCTTTTTCTTTTTTCTTTTTCATTATTATTACTATATATATATATATATATTTTGCAGTGCCAAGGAAGAAACAGTTGCAATCCTTGAAAGGCATTCGCTAAAGGAAGAATCACCAGTTGGTTAAAAAGAGAAGGGAGAACAAGATAAATACATACTCCTCCCGTGTATTCAGACTTTGCCAAACCGAAATGCAGGTTGTAGCTTGAGTCTTAGTTTCAGGTGGCAAAACTATTAGCATATCAACCCTATTGTAATCTATGAAACTAATACTAAATTATTTTCCCACTTTGTAATATTAATTCTTTCTGGGGTTGGCCTGCGCTGACCTTGGCTAACAATCCCATTGTTCCCTTATTATGTGAAACTAAAGGGGATGAAAATTGGAATATACTGTTTCTTTACAATTAATCATGTTTGTTATGTGAATTTATAAATTGATCAAACATTTGCGAGTAGCTCGCAATGGAAAATATATATATATATATATATTATATTTCCTTGTGTCTTGTGGGGTAGTTTCTCAGTCTCGGAATAAGGTATGGACCTGATCGCCCACCTCTTTTGACAAGTCTTTTGTCTTGCCAAGATTCCGATGATAATGTGCTCAGGTCCAAGTGGAAATGCTCGTTTTTGACATTATTTCCAGATTGAGTCTTTCTATTCAAAAGTCTGACCTGACTTTGGTTGCTTGCTAATGTTATGTGCCTTTGCTTGGGCTTGACATTTTTGTTCTCTCACAAATATTTAATGTTATGCTATGGGATGCGCTGGCTTCCGGGTCCGGCTTATAAAGGGCAATGAGAAAAAAGATTGGACCGGTCCATACTTTACCACTTACCTTGTGGGTAGGGTCGGGTTTCTAAAGGGGACTTGAACAACAAATTATTCAACTTAGATGCAAAAATTTGGGAATCCAAATGCTTTACGTTAATGTATGATTATTTCTGGGATTAAAGTACAACGTTTTTGCCTTATGGAAAATCAAATTTTAAGAGTTTTAATTCAACCCGTAATAGAAATAACTCGAAACTATTATCGTAATAAGGATTTTAAATTAAATTATTACCCTAGTTTTTTGTAAAGCAGGAAAAAGGGAAAATATTTATTATGAGCAAAATATCTATATTGTATTATGCATGAGCGATCTTTATCACTAGCAATTTCCTTTATACTATCTTTTTATTTAACAATTTCATCTGAGAACCTATTACAATTCCAGCAATCGGTCACTTTGGGTCGCAAACAGTATGATGTCCCTGTCCCCATGTTGACTGGATTGGTATTAGGGAGAAGAGATGGCAATTAATTCTTTCTCCCAGCCACCTTGTGGGTATTTTCCAGCCGTCGGAATTTCATTATTTGACGTTGTTGAACGAGGTATGTATTTTGTACATGGTCAAATTTGCTAGCTCCATGTAAGAGACTGTTTTAAGCCTCTAAAAATCTAATTGCGAAGTGATAGCCGGTCAAGTCAAGCACAATATACAAAATAGCGCCAATTCTTGGACTCCGACTCCCAAGTCATAGCCTGTGGCATCAGCAGACATTTTCGCCTGTGACCCAGCACACCACACTCCCTCCCCATCCCCCACAGAAAAAGAACACTTTCATTCATTGAATTCAATCTTTTTACCATCATCTAATTCTATTTTTAAAAAAAAAAAGTTTTATCAATAATAATACAATTTAAAATACATCAAAACATTATTGGAATAAAAATGTATTGGTTATTTTTTTTCCTGATATCTTAGACTTGCTCCACTATTTAATATTTGAAATTTTACTCCGACTAATATGGATCGAACCGTTGTCAGATTAGAATCGAGAGGGAGTTCTTTTAACATGATTTTTTTGTTCCTAAGGAAACTCAAACTCTATCGTTTAGTTAAAGTTGCACAACGTTCTTCCAACTACGCTAACCAAACGTCGATAAAAATGTATTAGTTAACGATTTATAAAGAAACACACAAAGACACACACACACACACATATATATATATATGAAATTCTAGTCCCTTAGTTTAATGGACACAATTTCATTCCTAATTTGATAATTTCAAATTTAAATGTCAATATAAAAAAAAAGAAAAGGAAATTCTAAATTATTTACACCTCTCATGTATTGGATATAATAATTTCAAAAATTTGGGTTTCGATCAACTTCTATGAGTGGGTATCACCTTTTTTTTTTGTATATTATCTACCAAATCCAATAAGATTAAATAAAAAGTCAAATTAAAATAACAATTCTAAATTATATTAAGAAAATATATATAACCCAATTTACAAAGTTTTTATGTTTAATTAATTAAAACAATAATATCATTCGAGTTTCACTTGTTCTTTTTTTTTTTTATTTATCGATATTTGAGTTTTATTTAACTTATTCGGTTTGAATATTGTGAGATCTATTAAGTGATTGACTCTTTTAAATTATTTTTTTATTTTTAAAATTTAAATTTAAGATTTCTATTTAAAAAAAAAATACTCAACCACTCAAAAAATATTTAATAGTTTCAAGTGATCTTCAAAATCTTGGAACTCGTGGAATGCGAGCGCCCGATGTGATTAGTTAAATGTCATGCTTAATAGAGTAATTGAAATAATTAAATTAGATTAATTAAAATCTAGAGACTGCTAATAATGTTCCAGACGTTTGCCTAATTATCTGATTAGACTGTAACTATTCTTTTTTATATCATTAAAATTGAAGGGAGAAGTTTACCCATTTTAGTTATATGACTCACGGTAACTATTTAACATTTTTGGAAAAATTAAAATTTCAAATCTGTCCTTACTCCCATGTCCCGTGATTTACACAGGCCACTTTTCCACGCGCCCGTGAGAGAGAGACAAGTTGGCGCTTTCCATCGTCGGCATTCGAGCGCGTGGTGCACGTGGAACAAACGGTGTTCCTCGTTTATCTCGTTATTTTTGTTTAAACACTCTTTTGTGTATGTAATTGTTGGGGAAAAAAAATAAATAAAACAATCCAATGAATTTCGCCCACACATTTTTTGTACATAAATATAATTATGAATTTTGGTCCTAGTATATTTTAAATTTATCTAAATACAAAATATATTATTTTGTTGATATTAACAGAATAAATATGAAAGCAATATAAAATCTCAAAACCTAATCTTCTATTATTTTAATAAATTATTATAATAAATTGAATTTATATAAAAAATCTATTACCATAAATATAAAAATAAAAAAATAAAAAAAAATCAAATATTCTCAAAATCAAATATATAATTAATTTGATTTTGATATATAATATATTCTAATAATACATCTATACAACTTTTTTATATCCAATAATAAAGTAATATATAAATAATAAAAGGTTTCGGATCATCCACATTTTTCTATTTATTTAATAATAAAATTTTAATGGAATAGAATTTCTTATGCTCATTATTCGGTAACTATTATTTTGTGAAAATAGTATTAGATGAACTAAGTAAGTTATGTGTATCGAATTAATTATATTCTATCTAAATTGGTATATATATTTAAATTAATTTAAATATATATTAATTAAAAAATAATCAAAATATATTAATATGGATCATTATTATGAAGGATTTGATCTATATAATATTAATATTCAAGGGTAACGCAGAGATTGAATAAGACGAAAAGAGGGAGGGACGGAAGATTTGATCTATATAATATTAATATATTCTTTTGCATGAATACCGAATGGAGATGCTGAAACAATATTTGTGTCGTCGTTCAATCATTCAGTCAATTTCTGCACCTCCCGCATCTGGATCTGCACTTATAATTTTAAAATAATTGTTACCAATTCTGAAATATTTCTGAAGATCGTTTACTCGTACTTAAGAGAGAGAGAGAGAGACGCAACTCTCTCAAGCTCTCATCCACCATCACTTCCCTCTCTCCCTTCTCCGGATCCTTCTCTCTTCTCTCTCACTCTAATTCTCTGCCTCTCGCTATTCGTTCCTCCCACCCATTTTTAAGTTCAAGTAAGCTCCTCATCTTCCCATGAATTAATTGCTTTGTTTTCTCTGAATTTCTTCCAATCTATTTTTTACGAGTGTTTTCGCCCCCAAAGTTATATTTTGTATTGCGAATCACAGTTAGTTCGTCTTTTTCCCCTTGTGACTGCTAAATTTGAGCTCGATCGAGCTAAGTGAGGTGATTTTGATGTTGACGATTTTTCTTTTTGATCGATGTGATTTTATTTCACTTTTGTTTTTTTGAGAAATTTGGATGTCATGTTGATTGAATTTGATATTTTTGATTTAATTTTGTGTGTTCTTACTATTAAATAGTGTCCAGCAATCTAATCACATGGGCGCGCACAGGCACACATGTATAATTTGTATGTAGCCTGAATTTGATGTTTTTGTGTGAATAGTTAAGCTGAGACGCTGGTAAATCTGAGGTACGGAAATGGCAACTGGAACGGTTCCTGCTTCGTTCGTCGGTCTGAGGACCAGAGAGCAGGGTTTAGGGTTCGCAAAGAGCATGGATTTCGTGAGAGTGTGCGATTTGCAGAGGTTTAAGTCTCAAAGATCATCAAAAGTCTCTGTCGTAATAAAGAATTCGAATCCTGGTTCCGAAATAGCTGAACTTCAACCTGCCTCTGATGGAAGCCCTCTCTTAGGTATAATTTATTTTCTTGTATTTCACATGGGAATTTTCCTCACGAAATTATGTTCAATGAGGCATCACTTTTTATTATCTCAATTATCCGATAGGTTCGATCAAATATTTCGGGAGGATTTAAAGACTGATGATTTTCTGGGTTGCACTTAAATCAACCATAATTTTCTAGAATTTTTCCTTTAATTTTCTGCCAAGGTTTTTTTTAATGTGGTATGTTCCAATTGTTTCCGTAGTTCCAAGAAGGAAGTACTGTGAATCAGTGCACAAGACTGTGAGGAGAAAGACACGCACTGTGACGATAGGGAATGTTGCTCTCGGCAGTGAGCATCCGATCAGGATCCAAACCATGACCACCTCCGACACCAAGAATGTTTCCGCTGTTGTTGAGGAGGTAATTTGATATATATATTTTTTTCTCTTAATTGGAATCTCTTTGCCTAACAGATTTTTGAAAGGCAGGCTGTCAGTTGCTTATTTGGTCAACCGTCTGTTTTGTTTGCAGGTGATGAGAATAGCTGATAAAGGCGCAGATCTTGTTCGGATAACTGTTCAAGGCAAGAAAGAAGCAGATTCATGCTTTGAGATTAAAAACACCCTAGTGCAGAAAAGGTAAGTTTATACTTTTTCAATGTAGTTTTGAGCATCTGCAGAAATCATCTAATCATATTAATGACCTTCCGTTATGCAGCTACAACATTCCTCTGGTGGCGGATATCCATTTTGCTCCCTCTGTTGCTTTGCGAGTTGCAGAGTGCTTTGACAAAATCCGTGTTAACCCAGGAAATTTCGGTATGTAGCTTTATTTGACTTTGAAGTATTGGATAATTCGCATTCTGAAATCAGTGAAGTAATCAAGATATTCTTTTACCCCCCCCCCCCTGCAGCTGATAGACGAGCACAATTTGAGAAGTTAGAGTATACAGAAGAGGACTATCAAAAAGAACTTGAGCATATTGAGCAGGTAAAGTTACTTGGTTTGTATATATATATATATATATATATACGAGATTTACCTTGATAAGAAAGATCATTTCTGTAAATTACTGTTTTATTTCTAGGATTCTGCAAAATAGAATAATCTCTTCTACGATGAGTTGATAGTTTTTAAATGGATCTTGAATTTTCAGAAATTGAAGCGTCCAATGTATATGATTGTAACTTTTGTGTCAAAAGTTTAGCTTTTTCTGGGTATCTTTAGCTTTGTCTAGGTATCACTGAGCCAATTGCTAAATGATATTTGAATAGCTCCTTGGAGAGTACCGTTCAGCCTTGGAGTCTTGTTCTTTGGGTACATGTGAAAGTTTAGTTTTGTCTTGACCTGATTTTTTCACTAAATTCATGTCAGATACCTCAGAAATAGTTATTTTGATGCTATACAGACAGGGCAGGTTGAGGTTAAAACTTTATCAATCCATCACGTATGACATTACTCTTTCAAGATAACTAGATAAGAGATGGTCCTGTGAATTTTCTCTACTGATCAATGTTTCCTGTTTGAATTATGTGCTTGTTTTTTATACCTATGTAAAATTTGAACTGCTTCAGGTTTTCACTCCGCTTGTTGAGAAATGTAAGAAATATGGAAGGGCACTGCGAATTGGCACAAACCATGGCAGTCTTTCAGATCGTATCATGAGCTACTATGGAGATTCTCCAAGAGGAATGGTGAATACTTGTCCTTATGCTGCCCAAGGCATTAATTTTTGCTTTTCTGCCTTTATTAAGAATTCAGGAGTGCTCAGGCTTAATAATATATGCATTTTGAAACAGGTTGAATCTGCATTTGAATTTGCAAGGATCTGCCGCAAGTTGGACTTCCATAACTTTGTTTTCTCAATGAAAGCAAGCAATCCAGTTATCATGGTCCAGGCATACCGTTTACTTGTTGCTGAAATGCATAATGAAGGATGGGACTATCCTTTGCACTTGGGAGTTACTGAGGCCGGTGAAGGTGAAGATGGGCGTATGAAATCTGCTATTGGCATTGGAACCCTCCTTCAGGTAAATTTTATGCTTTGATGTCCTTATGTCGCCTTACATTATTTGCCAACTCAAAAATTTATTATAGACCATTGTTGTTTACGATCACGATCACGATCATCGGTTTTATTGTTGGTAAATGCATGGTACATTTCCATTGGTCCTGCTACATTCTCTCTGTTTTATGGTATCCAAATTTTAGCATGTATTCGATAAATGAACTCAAGGAACTCACTCTACTTAATGGGCAGGATGGTTTGGGTGATACAATTAGGGTATCCCTTACAGAACCACCAGAGATGGAGATAGATCCCTGCAGAAAGTTGGCTAACCTTGGGATGAGAGCATCAACTCTCCAGCAAGGAGTGGTATGATTTAATAATATTTGAAGCCACACGCTTCAAGACCTAAAAATCAAAATTTTCTATTGCATTTGAAACTCATTCTTGGCTGCATTTTCCACCAGGCACCTTTCGAAGAAAAGAACAGACATTATTTCGATTTCCAACGCAGAACTGGTCAATTGCCTGTTCAAAAGGAGGTGAGCTTTGAATTCTGAGAATAGCTTATGTATCATGACTTCTTTGTCTGTCTTAACTTCTGGAATTAAGAGTGTGTTCTGCAAAAATAACAGGGTGAGCAAGTGGACTATCGTGGTGTCCTCCACCGTGATGGATCTGTTCTTATGTCTGTAACCCTGGACCAGTTGAAAGTAAGTAGATATCCAGTTCTTTGAAAGTTTTATACTAGTGTTTCCTCATTTTGGATTTGTTCTCATCCCGGGGTTCTTTCTTCTTCTTTACCTTCAGACACCTGAACTCCTCTACAAGTCACTAGCAGCAAAGCTTGTTGTTGGCATGCCATTTAAGGTACATTCATTTCAAACCTCTTGTGTAAACATTTTAATCGATATGATCTGGATCCCACTGCTAAATTCAAAATTTTAACTTAGGATCTGGCAACCGTGGATACCATACTGTTGAGGGAGCTTCCTCCTGTTAATGATGATGATGCTGTAAGAGCCTCACTCACTTTGCCTGATCTCCCCTCCCCCCATGTTTTCCTTTTATCATGTAACAGCTCTGCCTTATTACATCTTAAAGAAAAAATTTGTTCTAGCATGTGGAAATGACTTAAGCATGATTTGGTTCTTCTTCAGCGCTTGGCCCTCAAGAGGTTGATTGATGTGAGTATGGGGGTTATTGCTCCTTTATCAGAGCAGCTGACAAAACCATTGCCCAATGCCATGGTTCTAGTAAATCTCAAGGAGATCGCAACTGGAGTTCACAAGCTTCTGCCAGAAGGTGCTCCTCTATGTTACAGTTTCTGAATCATTTTGTTCCGACTTGGTTGTATTACATTGAGGCTGCTACCAATGGTTCTCATGTTAAGTTGATACCAAATCTCAGGTACCCGATTGGTTGTGTCTGTACGTGGAGATGAACCAAATGAAGAGTTGGATGTCCTGAAAGATATTGATGCTACAATGATCCTTCATGATGTCCCTTATACTGAAGACAAAATCAGCAGAGTGCATGCTGCAAGAAGGTAATATTTTGTTTTAGAACAGGGTTATTACTTATTAGTTTAAGCAAACTACAGAATCTGGGGGTCCAGTAATGCAATGGCAATGTTGGATCACCACGCAACTGTCAATGCCTTTGGCTGGTTGCTTTTTACCTGTTGAATTACTGAAAATATATAAATGAGAAGATAATTTCTCCATTTTTCTTGTGATTTACTAATCTTGTGTTAAAATATCTGTCCATTTTTGATATCTTAAGCTTTTCATTATGATGCAGGTTATTTGAGTATCTTGCAGAGAATTCCATTAACTTCCCTGTAATTCACCACATACAATTCCCCAAAGGAATTCACAGGTAGCTAGAGATCTCCATGCAATTTCTTGTTGAACATGCTCACTAGGAGCACTTCTTTTTTTTTTTGGGGGGGGGGGGGGGGGGGGCTTGAAGCTGGGTTGCCAATAATATTACTTCTCATTTTGTAGGGATGACTTGGTCATTGGTGCTGGTGCCAATGCAGGAGCACTTTTGGTTGACGGACTTGGTGATGGAATCCTATTGGAGGCCGCAGATCAGGACTTTGATTTCCTTAGAAATACATCTTTCAATTTACTTCAAGGCTGCAGAATGCGAAATACGAAAACAGTAACTAACTTTATTTTGAAAAGAAATGATATTTTGAACTATCTGATTAAGCATGAAGATACTGATTAATGTCCAACTCCTGATGCAGGAGTACGTTTCTTGCCCATCCTGTGGAAGGACATTGTTTGATCTACAAGAAATAAGTGCTGAGATCCGAGAAAAGACATCACACTTGCCTGGTGTATCGGTAATTCTAAAATCCTGCCTCTAATGGTCATTGTCTCTGCTTGTCATTCTTTGCCATTTCAAGCAAAATTAACAATTCGATTCATTTCAATGGCAGATTGCAATAATGGGCTGCATTGTTAATGGACCTGGAGAGATGGCTGATGCCGATTTTGGTTATGTTGGAGGTGCTCCAGGAAAGATTGATCTCTACGTTGGAAAGGTACAATCCCCCAAAAAAAAAAATAAAATTATATAAATAAATAAGTGAGAGAACACACTGCACTTGGTATCTCAGATGGAAACATTTTCACTTGTATGGAATGCCAAAAATTTAACCATATCTGCATGACTTCCTAATGTTGAAAAACACATATTCAACTCGTGAGTACCTGTACATTGTATACAATGAATTCCAAAAATGCAGTCATCCTCTCCAAAAAAAAAAAAAAAGAAATCATGCTTAATTGATGCCATTGTTGCTTGGCGAAGTAAAATCATAATCCAGTTTTGGCGTTCATTTCACGAGTACATACCTGTAAAGTAGATAGATCTAAGAATAATTTGTCCCATCATGCTGGAATTCCAGTCATCAAATTGATTATGAGCTCACACCTATTTGAATTGATTTCCAGACTGTAGTAAAGCGAGGAATTGAGATGGCGCAGGCTACGGATGCCTTGATACAACTCATTAAAGACCATGGCCGCTGGGTGGATCCTCCCAAGGAAGAGTAAGACTAGACAAGAACATTTTCTTTCTTAGATGGTAATAAAAAGGCAATCAGAGGGAGACAATTGTGGGTTCTCTTGTTGCCTATGTAAGGTTCTACTACAAAAATCACTTAACAGCACCCAGCTCTGGAGGTAGAAAAGTTTTCTATTACTGCTGCAAATAGAGACTGCCAAGGCCTGCCATCGAGAATCTCTGAATAGTGAAGCATGTAATTTACCATTGGAGGATGATTTCAATACACACTGTATTACAGAACCCAAACCAGACTGTCTGTATTTTTAATAATTAATTAAAAATGAAATCTCGGGTTATAAGTTTATGAGAGATGTGGTGATGAATATAGGTAGGTGTCAACAATATGTGGATGCCCTTGTATTATCAAATAAATTAATTGTTTATTTATTTTAAACTTAAGAATGTTGCATCAAATTTTATATATCAATTTGCATGATATGTTTTGACTATTTCTAATATAGGATTTTGTCTATTTAGTATTAAGTATTATTCTTTCCACCTCAAGTCATAGCAATGAAGGGGTAGGTCCCTCGGGAAAAGCTCAAACAGTAGACCTTTCTCATTTTTATCTTTCTTTTTTTAGTTTGATTATATTTTTTAATATAAAAAAAAAAAAAAACAATGAAGGGGTAGTGGCAGTGGCAACTGTTGGTTGAACGGTTAAACTTTGATGGCATATTTTATTGTCATGAACCATACTTGGATGGCTATTTACCTAAAGTTTATTATTATTATTTTATTTTAGTTATACGATATTTAAATTTCAGATCACAAAATTAAATTAAAGAATGAATATAACTATTAAACTATTTTCGCTGCTTATTTTAAGTTGGACGAGTACTTCGGTGGCTCATTGCCCAGGTGGGCTTAATTGAGGCCCAAATTTTTTCAAAATAATGTGCTAGGCCAGGCCTAACACAGTTTGAAAATCAAAAGTGTGTTATCATTTTTTATTTTTTATTTATTTTTTGATCGATATTTAAAATTATATTTTAATTAATTTAATTGAATAATTTACTATCAAAGTGGACTTAACTAAGACCTAAATTTATTCAAAATAATGGGTTAGGCGGGGCTAACACAATTTGAAAACCAAAAGTGCATCTCATTACTTTTTTTTTTTTTTTAATCAATCAATATTTATAGTCATATTTTGATTAATTTAATTTAAATTAATTTAAACTATTATTAGACTTTCTATTGAGTGAGAACTTTTAATATAATTTTTTTAATTTTTAAAATTCAAATCTAAATATCTATTAAAAAATATAACATCTATCCTATTAACCTATCCTATTAACCCAATCGCCCGTTGATTAGTGTGTCATCATTAAAACCAACCATCCCATATTGTTCAAACATCAAGTGAAGCCAAAATTTGACACTTGGAACATAGTGCTAACAAGAATGGTCGTGTAATTTCAGTCTGCGCAGTGCACCCAATTTATGTCTTTTTCATCCAACTCATTGTACTTGTACCTGAGATTGTCCATTTTTCAGCCAGCTGGAAGAGAGGAACATCCTATTCCTAAAGCAGATCGACTATGGCTTTTGATTTCTTAAATTTTCATAAAATAGGAAAACCATCCCCCTCCCCCCCCCCCCCCAAAAGAAAAAAAACCCCAACCAAGAAGAAGTGCAATTCACCTTGCATAACCTCAATTTAGACAAAAAAAAATGGAACCAAACCAACTTAAAATATACCACACCACGCAATTAAGAAACAAATGACATTCCAGATAGAGAAACATGGAACAAAGTATTCACATGAATCTCAAGGTCATAACATGAAAGTTGTTCGTGACCCATAAGACAATCGTGTAGCATAAAAAAGGATGATCCAATTAAAATAGTATGTTCTAAAAAATTTATTCTCCAGAGACTGCAAAAATTTTTCCTGGATCAGTAGAAACCATACACCGACCCACGCTCAGAGGCTAGGAAAAAAGTTAAAAGACATTAACTGTCCCATACCCCCTAAACCTTAAACCATCTTGTTCATAATATGAAATGGTTTGATTAGGATATTTTGAATGCGCATCTACCATTAAAGTAATCTTGACTATAAAAATTTATGAATGGTGATTATGCAGTAGGAACACATTTGAGACCCAACACAAAATGGTATCCACATTCACGGGTAAGTGCGAGTTTCTGGGTGATTAAATCTCGCTTTCACTATCTGATAAAAAACAAATGAAATCATTTCACTTTAGACTCCATCGAACAGTCTCTCAGAAAATGTCCCCATTGAATGCTTTAAGGAATTTTCCCTTTGTTTCCTTGGTGCCGTGCACGCACTAATTTCATTATTAAAGAGAAAACTAAAGGGAGGGGGGGGGAGGGAGACAGAGACAGAGAGACAGAGAGAGAGATTGAAATCGAACAGCACAGAATGTATAATCAATAAAACTGAAAATTTCAAAGAATGGAGAGCTGGAATGCATTGAGGTCCCATCGGGGGGATACATTAAGTAAAGAAAAGGAAAATCAAGTTATTCACCCTGTCTGATAATAGAATAGAATGGGATGGAATAGAATGATATGATAATTAAATAACAACAATCAACATCAAATTTAATTGGGAATGATTTCATCGAGAAAATCTCTTCTGGCAACATACCCGTACCGACTTCTCCGAATATTCGATTGACGCTTCTTGTAAACCAGACCTCCCATTCCAACCAGACACACTCCGGCTATCACTCCCAATGCAATTCCTGCTTTCTGTCCTCCACTCAGTCCCCTCGACGACGACGACAATGACTCCTCGCTTTTCTCTCCCTCTCCTTCCGCGTCGCCACCATCGGAAGGACCTGACGGCGACGGAGGAGTCGGCGCGAGATCTGAAGCCGGAGAAGGAGATGGAGAAGGAGATGGAGATGGAAACGGAGATGAGGAAGGAGAATGCAGAACACTAGTCGGTGAGGGAGAAGGAGCGGATTCTGGAGAAGGAACTGACGGACGAGAAGGAGAGTCGGAGGCGGGGGTTTCCGGTGAGGGAGAGCGTGACGGTGGATCTGCGGAGAGAACACGGTGTAGTGAGAGAAGAAGTACAAGGGAGAGAATGGAGAAGAAGCGAATGGAACTCAGTCTTCCCATTGAAACTTGAGAGAGATTGAAGGGAAGACCCAGGGAAGAGAGAGAGAGAATTTAAATGGAGGAATCACTAATCAGTCGGAGAAAATGACGCTCAACTTTGAGTACCAGAAGAAACCCTCATTCCTCATATACATCTTTCTTCAAATGGAATTATTTGAATTTTTTAAACCATGTTCATGGTATTAATATTTGCGTAATAAGTGACGTCATTTGGTGATTTACAGTCATTTTTATTTTTACTCTTATCTTGTCCTATAAAAAGGGGTAAATAAATCATTAAATAACATGACGCAAAGAATTGAGAAAAATACAACTTTTGAGGGCGCATTGTATATTTGAATTTCAATTTTGCATCTACAAAAATGGTTTTAAGTGATAGAATTTGAGGGGTGCGGGTGACCGACAACAAACGGAAAACTAGAGACTGGAAACACAACCTCGGTCCTCGGCAGTGATCGGAGGTAAATATTCTTATTTTTAAAAATCCAAATAATTGTATTATTTTAGAAATTATCTCAATTTAGACAAAGCAAGGACCATAATTGTAAACAGAGGCCAACAAAACCAAAATTTATACTGAATAGAATTACGAGAACAACTGATATTTTAAATAATTTTAATTTTGTTTTTATAACTTTGTTGTGATATTTTTGAGGTTTTTAAATACATATTAATTTTTTTTTAAAAAAAAATCATGGAGTTGACCCGCCTTTTCTTGGGCCATGATGGTTGGGTGGTGGTGGAGAGAGAACCGAGTGTGGTAGGCGTTTTGCTGTCCACTGTAACTTAACAAGTGAGTGGAATTGAAGTAGGAAAATTTTGGAAAACGAAACCAGTTGGCAACGGGAGTGGGAGTGGGAGTGGGACTGGGTTGGTAATCCAGCACTTTGGTTAGCCGGCTTAAATGCACCAACCGGGATGGACTCTATATGAAACAATTCATTTAATTTGGTTCAATGATTAGGAATTCAATTTCCAAAATTAAAAATAATTTCCTTTTAATGGATTGACTACAATATTTTAAAGTTTAATCCTATTAAATCAATTCTAAATTCTATAATTTCATCAAAATACTTATTTTAATTTTAAAAAAAAAATTAATAAACAAAAGCAAGTTAAGTAAAAACATGATCCGAGTTTGGCGTGAATTGAAGTGCGGAGGATAGAAGAGGGTTCGAGGATGAGACAATTAGATTACAGCTGTGACTGTGGGGACCACAAGACTCCTACACCCTCCCAGTCAACGTGGCCCAGCCCAACTGCCAGGAATTTCATTTTTTTTTTTTTTTTTGGATTACAACATGTATCGAATTCCCCTTGATAAGATCGGAGGACGAAGGGGTTTTATCACTGAGTTGTTTTCTTAGACATATTGTCAAAAATTTCAAACTTAGACTTTAGGTTTTTTTTTTTAATTATTATTATTACATAAAGACGTAATTAAACAAAATTAGAAAGAAAAATAATTGAGTTATTTACGAGGGACACAGAGTTATTGGTGTTACAAATTTCAACTTTCTTCCACTTATCTAAATTTATTTTATTTTGTTATAATATTCTTATTTAAATTAAAAAAAATAATAGACCAAATGTTTATATAAAAATATTTTAATTAGTTTATTAAAAAAATCAAATTAAATCAACTTATATCATGAATTAATCAGAACAAAAAGACAATTACTCTAAAACTCATTTAGAGCATGTTTGGGAGAGCTTTTTCTCTTGGAAGGAGTAAAAAATAATTCCTTTAAAAAAAAGTTAAAATTGTTTCGTTCTTTTACTTTTAAAATCAAGTTAAAAATTAAAATTTATTTTTTTTATTTTTGAAATAAAATTAAAAATTAATAAATATTTGAAATTTTGCGTCATTTAAATAAAGATATTAATGGAATAAAAACAATTATGTAAAAATATAAATAAAATAAAAATATATATTTCTAAAAAACTCCCAAAAACTTTCTTAAAAACTATTTTTGAATTTTTTTCATAAAAAAAAAAAAACAAACTCATTTTTTCAATGAGTTTCTAAAAATATTAATTGATAGGACTTCTTTTTATAAGGAAAAGTGCCACACGGACACTTAATTCATTTATTGCAATTTTAAAAAATAAATTTTTACTTCAAAATTTTACTCCATCTCAAAAATGCTCCATCATTAATCCTTCCACATCTTTGCGTCTCTAATGAAGGGGGAAAATGCTTCGTAACGGGAACTTGAAGCACCTAACCTCAAAATTGAAGTTCAAAGCGAAAGGATTCTCGAGGCAAATTACTAAGAGGAAGAAGCATAATTATTGCATTCTTCCTCGTTATATATTTGTAGGACAGTCTCACTGAGTCAAAAACTTTTTTAAGGACTAAATAACTCACAAAATACAAGATTAAGGTCTGTGCTCTTCATTCCCTTTCCAATCTACCAACCTATTCCCCTACATAATTTGGCCACCTAAGTGAAATTGTGTAAATTAACAAGCTTAATTC
The DNA here is from genome assembly GCA_037126225.1 of Dillenia turbinata. NCBI lineage: Eukaryota > Viridiplantae > Streptophyta > Magnoliopsida > Dilleniales > Dilleniaceae > Dillenia > Dillenia turbinata. The sequence continues at coordinate 3,831,450 of JBAMMX010000007.1, forward strand.
ACAACCTCATAACTCATCTTTAAGATCACTGGTACTGCTGCTATCTTGGTTTCCTTTCGCATCTGAGCCTTGAGTTGAAATAGGTTTCTGAAGCTTGAAAGGGATCGAAGCATGCTTTTTGAGGAACTTGTAAAATACCTTCACAGTGCGATCGGTCTCCACGGTAAGCTGCCAAAGTTCCAAAACCAACGTCTCTTTATTAGATGGGGACAATAAAGGTAGTGACTATGAAGACCAACATGGCAAACCTAAAAGGGAGAAAAGGACCAAAGTGTTTTGAATGTCGCTTACAGGATCAAAACTCTTGTTTCCCGCTGGGTAGAAAAGAAGTGTGGGAAAACCATCAGCCTGACAAAGCAATACAAAAGGCTTTTTAGTCACCTTTAGTAGTTCATCACTATGTCAACACACAACCATCAACTTTCTTTTTGTTGAATCTTAAATGGATGCTACTGAGATTACTTCTGTTGTTTGCATGACATTAGTTGATCCACAACAGGTTTGGTTCGAAAACTACATTCAAAATGTAATTGGGTAATTACCTTCGCCCTTGGGTGCTCATTTGTAGTTCCATCCATTTTGGCTATAACAAGAGACTCGATGCCTCGCAAATGTTTGGCAAGCTTGTTGTAGATTGGCTCCAGGGCCTGACAATGCCCACACCATGGTGCATATATCTATGTATAAAAAACAGTAAAGAGAGAGAATCATTAAATGGGGCACAAAAGTCAAGAGAGGCAATCGCCATGTTGATTCCCTCAGTTTGAAATAATACCTCGAGAAGAACATCCTTGGACTCATCCAAAACAATCTCATCAAAGTTATTGCCAACCACAATTTTCACATCACCATCATTCTGTCAAAATTAAACACAGAGGAAACCTCTTGGTAGAATGCACTAATGATATAACCAGCTTTTGAAATCCTTAGTAATATAACTCACACTCTCAGGAATTGGATCCGACTTATAGAAAGGTTTAAGCCTGTCTTCAAGGAAATCTTCGCCAAAAGCCTGCAAAAGTTAAAGACATCCAACACACAAACCTTGTTCAGCGAACATAAGGACTATCCACTAGCATTTTGAAGATACAATGTGGAAATGAGAGAGAGTAACAGCAATTTAAACCTTTATCTTATCAAATGTCACATCCCCATCAAGGACAAACTTCTTAGCATCATCATTTCCTGTGTATGCAAGAAGCTGTAGAAATTCAAAATCATAATCATATGATGGTGTTTAAGTTCAAACCTTGAAACCATGAAATCATGCATTGGAAAAGGCAAAGAAATAGAAATTACTTTGGGAGCATCCCCAGTGACACCAAAATACTCTGTAACGGGTCTCCCAACATCTTCATTATCCATTTCAATAAACACAGAAACAAGCTGCAATTTAATCAAAAAAGGTGAATGATAGACTCAAGTTCCTAAAATGCATCATCTGAAGCTGAAAATTCTAAATCTGTGTCATAATCAGGTAGAAATGTATGTTCATATTATATGAAGCAAGAAACACTGATCACGTGGCATCCCCTGAACACCAGACATTGCCATAGCAAGAGTCTCAACTTACCTTTCCTTTGAAAAGCTTTGCTGCTTCTTGAAATATTGGCATAACTTTCTCTGTATCATTTGAAGTAGCAAACAGCAGCAGCTAAGATGGAAAAATTAGATATATGTCAATACAATTACATGCTCTGTGAAACCATCAAATCATCCAGAAATATGATTTCATGGTTAGAAATAAAGATAACCTTTGAAAGGTTTACATAAAAAATTAATAATAATAATAACTAAAGCAATAAAAAAAGACACCTCACCTGTTTCTTAATTGGACTTTCAAAAATTAGCGAGGCACTTTCTCTAGTGAAAATTGTCACTAATGGAAGCTTATTGGCAAATACAAACTCCGCAATGGCAGACTTTTGGAACTGACCATCTGAAAAATGAAAATTGAGAAACTAAAATGGTTTTACTCAACTTTTAAAAACTTGATACCGGCTATAAAATATATAAGGAACTAACCAAAATGGCTCAATTTCTCAGCTTCCTTTTTCAGCATCACTAGTGCAGGCCGTTTGGCACTAGGGTCAACGTGGAAAAGCTTTGCCACATTTGGACTATCTGTCTGGTAAAAGTTGACATCATCCTCAAGTCTTGAAGCAGCAGCAAGCTCATCGCTCTCAGGACCCTGAAATTAAAGTCATCATCCATTTAAAATTTAAAATCCACAGATAGCTCAGTTGGCAAACTTGTTATCAATTGTTACTATCTTAGAAATAAGACTCGTAATAGAAGTTACAACCAACAGCTTTTTGCCCATTCTTGGATTTACATAGAATGCCACAAAAAACAAGCGCTCACACTTGATTGTGCCTCTCAGAAAACTATGTGAAAACATAGAATATTTTATAGTCAAAGCTGCCCATAGAACAGGAAACAGAAATAATTAACTTTGAAAACTTTTTTTTTTGGGGAGGGTGTTAGATTCATATCGATTGAAACCATAAAGCCTCATGGGAAAAAAGATGATTTATCTAGAGCAAACTCTTCACATACAGTTACTTGAGATGAAAGATTGTATTACCCACCTCTTGCGGTAAATATTTGAATTAGATAATGAGTATGAACACACATGTAAAGAAGACTTTATTCGGATGACCTATCCCTATCATCAGCCAACATGAAACATGGAGAACTAATCGTTTCAACACCACCAGTTAAGCACATGAAATGCATGCTCTTTTGTCTTTGAGCCTTAATCCTTGCAATCTTGCTTGATACCCTTAGTGCCAGGAAAGGAAAAGATTGCAGCGGGCAGATTTTCAGAATCTTTGCAAATTCTATTGCAATAGAAATTAAGTGAAGAATATGTATAATAGGTGACAAAAGTTTGTGCAACAAAGCAACACCCTCCTTGGCAATCATATAATGAACTACAGATGCGGAAGACCATTAGGCAAAATCGAATCCAACAAGTGCTCATAACCTCTCTGGGAGCCAGAGGGAAAATTTTATCCATAGATGATTTGTTTATGAAATCGGTGTTTTAAGCTTGAATATTGGAGAAAAACAACGAGGAGTGTAGTTTGACCAGAATGATTGGCAATGATGAAACATTTATCATTAGAAACTCAATTTCATATGTTGCTCAGTACTATAATATCAGGTTTAACAAGATTTCCTTCTTCTACTTCTTTGATCACTTGCTTAGTTTGAGAGTTTAGGAAAGAAAAGAAAAGAAAAGAAGAGAAAAGAAATAATTTTTTTTCATTTTATTTGGGAGTTTTAAGAAGAAAAGAAAATGAAGCGGGATTTATTTGGAATTAAATATTTTTCTATTATCTTTTAAGGGTAAATTTGGTATATTCATTAGACAACTTTTTGTTTTCCCTTCTTTTCTTCCATTTTCTTCCCACTTTTGGGAAAAAAAAGTTTTTATGTTTAAAATCTTCTCATTTCTCTCCATTTCTTTCCTTCAAAAACTCCCAAACGGAAGAAATTGAGTGATTTTTTATTAAAATCTCTTCTTTTCTCCCATTTTCTCTCCAAACCTAGTGTTAATCTTAACCGCATAATATAATTTAAAAAAAAAAAAAGCACAAGGCTAAAAAACTATAGCATGCAAACCACGATCCAGAGGAAAGACAACTAAATCCACAAGTGCATCACATCAGAAGGACCAAGTCAACGCAATTTAGAAAATAGAAATGGATGCAACCACAATAAACTAATTGTCAGCAATTAGGCACATACCACCAAAGAGTCAAGAAACCCTAGCACAACTTTGTCTTCAGAAGTCAATATGCGTTCTGCATCGTCTACTGTGGTCACATTGGATATGCCAGGCCCTATCTTCTTCTTAATCCATGTCACTATAGCATCCCTACAACCAATCTTTTCGCCATGATCAAATTTAAAGCATGATAGTTTTCAACTGATAAATACAAATCAGATTCAGTTGTTTGAAGACAAAAAACTATCATCAAACACATCAAATTCTAGACACAGAGAGAGAGAAACGGAGTAAATACTTGGTTCTTTGGCCGGGATAGGGTTTATGATCACCGTCAATGAAGAAATAGACAGTAGGAAACCCTTGAACTTCATACTTCTCAGCCAAGTCATTCTCCTCCGTCGCATCGACTTTAGCAAGCGCCACTCCCTCCGCCTTCAACTCCGTCGCTGCGGCCGCGTACTCCGGCGCCAAAGCCTCACAATGCCCGCACCAAGGGGCGTAAAACTCAACCATGACATACCTATTTTTCTCCACAAAATCACTGAAGTTGTCCTCCTTCAAAACGACGACGTCTTTCTCGTCGATCTCCGGCGTCGAAAAACCTCCGTGATCATCCTCGTCCTTCAATCCGTCGAAATTCCCAAATTCGTCGTCTACGTCGTCTTCCTCGTCATAGTTTTCGTTCTCGCCGTCGAATTCGTCCAGATCTGGGAAGTGGTCGGAGTGCTTGCCCAGAGAGAAGTCAACATCGTCGTCGAGGAAGCTAAGATCTTCTTTGTCATCGTCTTCGTGTTTGGATTTGGCGAGAGTTGGGGAACGGAGGAGGAGAGAGGAGACTGTGAGTAGGAGAAGAAGAGATCGAGTCGACATTATTCTAAATCCGGTGTGATGCGATTCAACCCACCAGCGTCGAGAGCAGAGAGAATATATAGGAGAACTGATATTGGGATCCGTTTATGGGAGAACTGAAAACGACCTCGTTTAGACTTGTAATGCAACTTAAAAAATTTTTAGTGGAAAGAATTTTACTGTTTACTCAGTAGTAAATTCATGAGAATTACTGGAAATTTTTTTGACAAAATAAGTGCTAACAATTTGATTTGGAAATGTATATCTCAACTACTCGTTATTTTGGTAAATTTAAAGAATAACAAAAATAAATAATTAAAAGATATTTTTATCTAATTTATAACTTATAATTTATGTACTAAAATTTACTCTCTCAATGTTCTAAAATTATTTTTGAAATTTTGTCAAGCTAATGTAAATTTTTGACTTCGAACCTCTATTTACCAGCATATTGAGCGTGGGAAATGTGTAATGTATTATAATATTGTATATTCAATTAAAAAATGTAAAAAGTATTTTTGTAATCACAATTTGCATTATAATGAAAAATAAGTAGACAAAACATGCTTTTGCAATGAAATTTAGATGACAAAAATGCAATTGCAAGATGAGAATATTTTAATTAATTTACTTAATAACTAATATGAAATTGTATTTACGCAAAATTATCATGAAAAATTTCGGACAAGGTGGTAATAAATTTAAAGAGAGGTGAGATTTGATAAATTTGTTTACAATATTACAAGTTTTTATTTACCAAACAAATAAAATTTCACCAAACCTCCTTATATAATCTACCAAATTTCAATCCATTACTTATCTCACGAGTCATATCACAAGCATGTCATGAAAAGATTTCTCATGTAAAGACCATCTTAAAATACTATTTATTACATTTTTAGAGTTTTAAATTTTTTCCCCTTTTTATTTAATTTTAAATATTTTGATTTTTTCGATCAAGTATTAAATACTTAAATTTGATAACAATTGTAATTTTATAATAAAATTATTAACGAATTATACATGTCATTCTTAGATAAATCACCTAAAATTATGTGATATTGATGTGCTGTGATTTATCATCACGATTGCAATGATTGGATTTTGAGTTTTAATTGAATTTTTTAATACCATGCCATTTAATTTTGAACAAATATTGGAATATATCTATGTTCATGAAATTTTCATGAGCACCTATCTATTCATGAAAATATATATATATACATATTTTTCTAATGTACAGTAAAAGATAAAAATTATTTACTAAAATATAACTAGTATAAACAAGGGGCTTTAAGCAAGAGATAGCTGAATAATATCCACCGCACCACCGGACCTCACCCTACCGCTCTAATTATTTATCGTAGTAAAGGAACCGACCAAAAAAAAAAAAAAAAAAAAAAAAGAGAAAATTTGGCATGCTATCCTATTATAATTCAATTAGTATCATTCTTTTTGCCTTAGAAATCACGAATTTATTAAAAATTTATAACGCATGTTCTTATAGATTATGGTTTAAATTTTTTTTTTATTATAATAGAAGTCGAATATTAGATTAAGAGGTCGGAGGAGGAGTCTGTTATCACTGGATCCCTTGGCAACGTTGTAGCTTAAATTTAATTAATTTAATTAATTATTTAATTTTATGCATCAATCGACAATCAAGCACGTAAGCTGCCGGTTAGTGTTTACCTCGTGAAGGGAAAAAAAATTAAAATGGGTATGACTCGTATCATTTGAATATGAGTAGTGCTTAAGAAGTGGGTAAACAAAATCATTTACAGATCTCTGAAGTTACATCCCATAATTTAAAAAATGAAATGAAATAAAATAAAATAAAAAATAAAAGCAAATTGCAAAATATAAATCATCTACGCCACGGTAATAGTAACAAAGAGAGTGGGATGAGTTTGACCAACACACCTCATTTAAAAAGTTCGCTCCCTAATGTTACAACACCAATGTCCTCACCTGTTTCTGAGTGCAGTCCACCAATTTCCCTATTCCAAATCTGCTCTAGCTCTTCAACAACACCCCTCATGGTAGGTCTTGTTGTACCAGTATCTACACATTGCAAAGCCAACTCCATCATCTGTTCTGCTGCGTGCTTTGAACGGTCTCCCAAGGTTCTGTCAATGAAAGAACCTATATGTTTGGTTTCCTTAGCCTTCAGAATCAAAAAAGGAAAAATAGTTAGGAGCTCAAGATATATCAACACCGTGCTGAGGAATATGTAAACATGGTTATATACTCTACTTGTATAAAGAAAATGATTGAATCACTACATACACTCACCTGAAATACTAGATTTCGCCATGGTTCTGAGATATTTCCACCAAGTGCTTGATGCCCACTCATCAATTCTAGCAAGAAGACTCCATAACTGAACACATCACTTCTCTCCGAAAATTCCCCCAATGTTTGTATCCTTCAAAATATGGCAACAAAAAGGGATGCCAAAAAGGTTTAATAAAGGAAAATTCCAATAGGTTCATGTACAAAAATGAAAACTTATTCATTCAGAAGAGGCACGTACTCCGGGTCAAGAAAGCAATCCATGGATGAAGATGTTCCAGCATGATTATCCTCATCTAACAATCTGGGAAGTCCGAAATCAGAGACCTTGGCAGTATACGCATCATCCACAAGAACGTTGGTTGTTCTGAAGTGCAAATGAAGAAAAGGGGGGACATAGCTGTGGAGATGTTCCAGACCTGCACTACTAACTTGGTTACAGTAATGGAAGACTAAAAAGGAAGAATGAAAGAGAATTTACCTTTAGCAGCACCCAATGCAATTAGTAACCTTTGTTGTATATCTAATTTTCCTATGGGTAAACCTCCATCATCTGTAGAGAGAAAGCAATCAGTATATATAGTTGATGGCAGGGAGGCTGAAATTAGGAGAGAGGGAAATGGCCAAGAAAGTTTACCGTATAGATATTTGCCAACATTTCCATTTGGGAGATAGTCATATACAAGTAATTGCTGATTATGCTCTGCACAATATCCTACCAGCTTCACAAGATGCTTATGATGAACAGAAGCAATTCTCTTTAGCTGCATTACTAACAAAGTCAGTAAAGCACATGATAAGCGCTCAAACAGAAAGCAAATAGCATCTCAAGAGCACTGTGGATCATGTTATATGCCCCAATGGACCATTAATATATTTTTTTAAGGCTTCAAACCTAAATGTAGAACCTCATTCTTTACCGAGTCATGAACAGTTACAAAGAGATATGGTTATTGTTTTTACCTCTTGAATATTTACAGTTCGAGTATGGAAGCATCTCTTAATAGCCACAATTGATCCATCTTGAAGCAATCCTTTGTACACAAACCCAAATCCACCTTCACCTATGAGATTACTTTGGCTGAAATTGGAAGTGGCATGCTTGAGTTCAGTCATTGTTAACTGCCTTAAATTCAACATTCCGTTTGAGGGGAGAGCAGCTGCAGCAGCAGAAGTATTTCCCCTTTCCAAGTCGACTAGCAGCTCAAGAAACACAAAGTTTTGTTGATACACAAAAAATGGAAAACACCATTTTGACAGAACTGAAACCGATTTTGTTCAGATACTACAACAGCAAATCTTGAATTACCTGGAAGCGAAGGAACAGAAGATTCTGTTTCTGATGCTCTCCGGATGAACCTCTTGATATGCATCAAGCAGATATAGACAATCACGACAGTAACAACCACGATAAGAGCTGCACAGACACCACCAACAATAGCAGCTACCTTTTGCTTTCCTGATTTGCTAACATGAACTGCTTGCAAAGGCGTGAGTGTTGGAACATCAGTATCCCCATCTACTGTTGCCTCTATCCTTGTTTTTCCAGCTTTGTATAGCTTAGCTTGTAAAGTCGAAGTATGCACAGGAGAGAATTTTTTAGCAACTGATAATGAGCTAATTACTTTCGTCCTTGCATAAAAGGGACGGATTGCAGGAAACCGGCAGAAGCAATTCAAGAATTAAGAAGTTTTGATGAGGAAAAAAAAATCATTGATTACAATAATATTAAGCTGGAGGCTTGAATGCTTTCATTTATACATAATAATTTATTCAACGATAATAAACATGGATATATGTCTAAGACAGATAGATTCAACCTCCACTCATACCCAAAAAGGGAAAAAAAATAAAAGATTTAGGTCACTGACATAGTTATTATGCATAGCAGAGAACAAACAGCCAGAGCAAAAAGCAGTCACACTAGTCTACATTAAAGCTGATCAATATCTTAGGTTACAATCATCACATAAAGAAGAACAAGAAAACTTGGCATAATTTATTCAGGGAGATTATGGATGATGCAGTCGTACTCACCCATATATAAATGAAGGCAGCTAGACTCTAAATGCATACTTAGTACTATAATAGACACCTTTACTAATGCTAAAATTCTTAACTATGTTTTAAAGCTACCATGAGGCTAAACCAGAAATCAAATGGATTGCTCAGGGTCCAAATATGGTGGCAAAGTGATTTCGTGCATTAGAAATGAATGGAAGGGAGTTTCTTTCAAAGAAGCGTGAAGAGATGATGGTCACTCAAAATAGAGTTAGCATCACGGCAAAAACAGTAGCTACTAAAGTGTGAAGGATAGAAATCCTATTGTAGGCGATGTTAGGTCAAAAATTTCTCTTCCCTTGTTTTTGCGTGAAGTCCCTGTCCCCCCCCCCCCCCAAAAAAAAAAAAAAAAAAAAACTCAGATTAGAAATATAGCATGGACTAGAATGGTTAGGAGAGGTCCATAAGCCCATTCTTGAATAGAAGAAACGAAGTATCCTGATTCATATTTTGCAGCCATGGAGCTTGATTTGCATAATTATAAAGGGCTAGTGAAAAAATGGTATCGCTAGCTAGAGTTCAAATACGAAAATTCTAAATGTATATTTGAACACAGAGAGAGGAAAAGAGAAGCAGCTTACAAAGAGACAACTCCATCTTTCAGTTTTTGACAGTTAACGCACGGGCGCTGTCTTGCACATCTAACACTGAACTGCCAATGACCATCGGAAACTCATCAAAGGAAGTAAAGCTTCGGCTTTAATGGCCATACAACAATAATAGAATAAATTAGAAAGTAGATTTCATCTGAAACATATGAAGTGGAAGGTAGTACAAACAGTAATACATTTACTTTGCAGGTGAAAATTTTGCACAAGTATTGTGAATAATCCAAGCCATCTAGAAAGAAATCATACCATCTAGTTTGTCGCTTGACCTACAGGGTTCCAAAAGTTGAATCAGTACAAGCAGGGCCAGCTGAACCAAAGAATAGCGTTGTCAACAACCATTAAATTTTGAAGAACCCAATGCCGCATTTGGCCATTAACATCTTCTGGTTCTTGTGGTAGACAAAGCAGTTAAGTTTGAAGTTATATTCATCTATGAATCTGAACGGTTTGAACGAGCATCATCCCAAAAAACATCAACACAATTTTTTGATCTCTCCTATACAGATTGAAAGAAACAACATTCAGTCAATGAATAGAGAGAGAGAGAGCGATAGATTCAAAAGTAATAATTATATGCAGCCAAGACCCTTAAAGACAGCTTCGTTTCATCATGATGTGCTTAAATAACAGCATGGAAACAAGGCAAACTTCTGGTTTTATCTACTGGTTGCTGCTTAGCTTGGAAACGCTGAGGACAGAAAAAGTGGAGCCGAGAGGGTGAACAAAAAACCAAGGTCTGTTTTTCAGCTTTACAATTAGGCCAAAGAAATAATTAAACAAATAAAATCATAGAATTCCACCTTGAAGTAAAATCAAATTTCAAATCCCAAAAGATTCCCTGGGAACTTCAAAAAGTTGAACCCACAGTCAAAGCAACTGAGGCGATTCTGAGAACCCATCAATAGAAAAAGCTGAACCAAAACAAACCACCTAGGTCACATCAATACACGTCTCATGTTAAAAACTTAGCTATTGTATAGCATACAAATTCTGCCCTGAGATCTTTGGCTCTGCAGATAATAAAAATTTTTTTCATTTTGTTCTTCATAAACGTCTCTAATTTCTAAACACAACCATCAGGGATTTCTTATTTGCCACGAAAAATGAAAATCTAGAATGTACCATTTTCAGGAGGGACGAAAATGCCACGATCTAGAAGAGAAATCTCTTCCCTTTCTTTATTCCCTCCAATGTCTTCATCCTGAGCTAAAATAAAGGAATCATGATGAGATTTTTTTTTCAGGAAAAAAAAAACTGACATCTATCTGAGTTTTCTGAGTTCCTTTAAATGGTCAGACGTGTATTTGCGGAACTAGAAAAAGAACAAAAGGGAAAGTTCAAAAGTGGTCCTCAACGATCCTTGTTTCTCTGGGGGAAAAAGTACACGAGGGAATGGAAGGCAAAAACACAATTCCAAGTTCCTGATTAAGGATAACTCAACAGCAACTAAAAGTAATGCTATTAAAAATGACATGACATGTTCTGTGAAGCTGTTTTCCTGCAACCCAGCTCCAAGAAAAGGTTTAGATTTGCAGAATAAATAGAAAAACCAACATTAACAGACTACTGAACGCAGGGGGGGGGGAGAGAGAGTACAGCTGTCCATGACCTGCGACTAATGAGGCTGAAGAGAAAAAGGGAGAAGAAGAAGGCAACTTTTGATTTGTGGGTACTACTGGGAATTTCTATCATAGGCTGGACTTTTACAGTTTTTTGGGTAGTCCTCTTTTATGAGTTTCCATTAAAAAAACAAAGACTTCCAGAAAAGCAGCTAAAGACATACACCAAAATCAATGCCACACATCTAAGCCAGATTGCTGGTGCAGCTGGGGTTCAGTTCAGAATTCAGATGCTCCTCTAAGGCAAAACTATAACTGCAGTTGTTGGTGCCTAGGAGAAGTTAATGTTGCGAGGCACTCCACATGCAAGTGGAAAGGGTAACCTCATCTGTCAAATTAATAGTAATCCAGGGTCTCAAAGACGTCATTCGTGAATATTAAAGATGTCATCATGGTCCAAGCTATTCATTGCCTGAGCCACTTCCAGGTTCCAACTTCTTATCAATATAGTCAAATATTTTAGTTAACTATAAGTGTCACTAGAATTAAACTTCATTCTTATCTTAAAAATTAGCACTTGAATAAGGTTTAAATTAATAATAATAATAATTGGGGGTGGGGGAGTTTGCCTCCTTGTCGCCACCGGCGACCACCCTAGAAACTCGACTTCAAGAAATTGTCCTAGAAAAATAATAGAACTCATAAATCCAAGATGGGCATACACATACAGACGGGAATTCTTGATTAGGTTGTATTATCTCGAAAGAAATCGAATAAAATAGAAATCCAAGAAAAATGAAAATCAGGGCAGGAGGCTTACCCCAAGAAAGGAACACCAGCCTATAAGCTCCCTTTTCCAGGGCAATAGGGGCACTGTTTGAACAGTAACGCCTATTCAAAAGAAAAAAATGGAGATGATATCCGGTTGATAAAATTTGGGGATGAGCAATTTTGGCCTTTTATTAAGCATGTACTCTTTGTTCGAATTAGACCAATCCGTATATTTTTGACTCAGCTAGTAAATTCGACCAGATAAATTCTGTACTGGGTTGACTCGAGAATTGATTCATCAACCAATACTGTTTTGGATTTGGTGGCACGTTCAATTCCACACATCATCCACTCTCATGAAACATGAAAATTTATTTTGAGACCTATCCCATCCTGCATTAAACTGACTTTCTCATGTTCATTATTAACAGCCCCTAAACCACTACAAACTACATGCATTATATAAGCAGCCAAAACAACTCCTAAATAAATTTAAAATGGGAAATACACTCAAATTTCAGGACACCATTGAGTCTATAATAAAATAGAAGTTATTAGAGGTGAGTTATGACTCTACAGATATCAAAAACACTGATAAAAATTATCGGATGGTACTCCGGAGGGAAGACTCCGACGTTCATGTCAGTAAAGAGCGATTTTCAAATGAAAGAACAGATTGAGAGTTTGAGGGAGTGATTCCCTGTAATTGATGTATCAAATGTGTTTGGTTTCGAGATTGGAGGGTTTTGAGAGATTTTATACATTCCAGAATCGTGCGTCGCTAGGGGATTCAACTCTACCTTTCTTATCGGGCTGATCCAAAAATTTCAAGAATTCAATATTCTGTATTAATCGCAATTCTCATCTTTTGAGAAATTTTTATTTTCGAGAGGGATACTTTCCTTGACCGAAAGATCTCAGAGATGTTATTCTGAAATAGGAAGTTAGGGTTATTGGGATGTTCTGACCTTCCCTTAGAATCATTAGAAATGTTGACTATCGATCGATCGCCCGACCGTTGAGGAGTCTTCAAAACTTGTTCGGTTGAGGAGTTGAAGCCTGATCGCCCGATTGGGGTGATCACCCTTTGCCTGACGTACTATGTTCAGTTAGCGGGGTGACTAAAACCCTATCGTTCGGGAGATTTGGGCGGCTAATACTCTATCGTTGGGGAGGATCTGGGCGATAGGCATCCTTCGTGGGCTTTTTAACGATTAACTCCTCTGATTGGACCATATCTCATTATTTGTCTCCGACTCAGGGTCTTCTTGGGAAAGAAGTGCCATGACCTATGAGGCGTGCTTAATATGTCACGAAAGCGTAGGGACGCTAAGCTCATCCCGATCCATTATCTTTTCTTGCCACGCGTACAAGTGTGTCTCTTCGGAGGTGATTTTCTCATGGGGAATTAGAGATGATTTATTTCCCCATTTATGGTAGAATCCATTTCACCTGCCCCAAATTAATTAGGGCTTAATCTTCCCCTGCTATAAATAGCTTATGAAGTGCACTCATCTTCCTCGTGAAGAATCGAGTCTTTCCTTCTTCTTAGGGAGTCTTGTTCAGGGCTGCTTCTTTTCTAGAGTTGCTTCATGAGGCGCTTTAGGCATACGGAGTTTTATGGTTTGAAGAATTTCTGTTGGAGTGAGATCACATTAAGGAAGGGGACTACTAGACGGAGATCTCATTACGTCTGTCATTATTAGGCCAGTGCCATGAGATTGTCCATCGGTGAGAGGGTGCGTCTTGTACTGGCTTGGATGATTTGTCTAGATTCTGTCCCCACCATCCAATTATGATGGGGATGCCTCTTGACCATTTTTTGGATGGGCTGGTCTAACCTGGGTTGCATTGAGGGTGGCAAAACTCGTGTTCACCTTCTTTTATCCCTAACACTACATTTTTGTACTCTCCAGTATAAAGATTGTGTTCTTCCTCTTCAGGAATGACCCCATTGTATATCTCTCTTGGTGTAGTCAGCTCGACTTAGCGGCTTATACTTTATGTAATCGAATGTACTATTTCGCATAGATGTAAATGAAAGGTTATACTTTACTTACTTGAATTCTGTCCCTTCTCTTTTCTAATTCCTTGTCTGGTTATATGTTTTTCTTCAATCTTCGTCTAAGTAGGTCTATCTTTTAGGCTCCTCCCTGAAATGCTGAGTAAGCCTCTCGGACTACTGGGTTGACGGTCGATGGGTTTAGGGGGTCGTACTCATTTGCTCAGGAGATTCCATGTGGTTTGCACAAACGATAGGAACTGGACAATCTAGACCCCTAAAGTGATAAAAAGTTTTTAAGTTGTGGGCCGCGTCCACCCATCCGGAGAGTTATATCCCCTATTGACAACGTGTACGAACGATAGAGACTGAATGACTGAGACCCTCCGATCGATAGGAAACTTTTATGTTGTGGGCCGCGTCCACTTGTCCGAAGAGTTACATCCTCTATTGATGATACGTACGAACGATAGAAATTGGGCAATTAACACCCTCCGATCGATAGAAAATTTTTAAGTTGTGAACCGTGTCCACCCGTCTAGCGAGTTATATCCCCTATTGATGACGCGTACGAACGATAGAGACTGAGCGATTGAGACCCTCGGATCGATAGTAAATTTTTAAGTTATGGGTCGCGTCCATCCGTTCAGAGAGTTACATCCACTATTGACGACGCGTATGAATGATATACATTGGGCGATTGAGATCCTCTGATCGATAGGAAATTTTTAAGTTGTGGGCCGCATCCACCCGTTCTGGGAGTTATATCTCCTATTGATGATGCGTACGAACTATAGAGACTGGGTGACTGAGACCCTTTGATCGATATGTAATTTTTAAGTTGTGGGATAGCTCTGAAATTCACTGATAGTATATGTGCAGGTTCTCCGAATTCCAGCTCCTAGGCACCACCGATCCATCTAGATTGTCGAGTCGGTACGTTTCCAGTCGAACCACGGAACGTACTCGATATGGACCTTCCCAATTAGGGGCGAACTTGCCCCTGGGGTGGAGTTGACTGATAGCCTCCACCTTCCTTAGTACCAATTGGCCAGGTCTGAATGTTCGATTTCGGACCCTTCGGTTGTGATATCGTGTCATCTGCTGTTGATAGGCCGCCATACGTGCCGATCATAATTCTGGAAGCAATTCCAGTTTTTCTCGTAGGATACACTTGTTTTGCCAAGCGTCGTATTGAGCTATCCGAAGTGAGTGAATACCTATTTCTATGGGTATGACTGCTTCACCTCCGTAAGTTAGACTGAGCGGTGTTTTTCCCGTTGGTCTTTGAGGGGTAGTGTGATATGATCAAAGAATTCCATAAAACTCTTCGGCCCACTGTCCCTTGGCATCATCCAGTATCATCTTCAGTCATTGCAGGATCGTTTGGTTGGTTATTTCGGCAAGTCCGTTGGTTTGTGGGTGAGCGACTGATGAAAATCGATACTGAATCTCAAGTTTCTCACAAAATTCCCGAAAGCGCTGGTTGTTGAATTGCTTTCCATTGTCCATAATAAGGACGTGTGGTATGCCAAATCGGGTGATAATATGAGTCCATATGAAGGACTGGACTTTGGCTACCGTGATCTAAGCTAGAGGCTCTGCTTCCACCCACTTGGTAAAATAGTCAATCGCTACTATCAAAAATTTTCGTTGTCCCATAGCTGGGGGGAACGGTCCGAGAATATCCATGCCCTATTGAGCAAACGACCAAGAGCTAGATATGGGGTTAAGCTCGGTGGAGGGTAGTCGAGGCACTGAGGAGAAGCGTTGACATTTGTCGTATCGTTTGACGTAGTTGTCAGAATTGACCTTCATAGTTGGCCAGTAGTACCCCTGACGAAGGGTTTTATAAACTAGATTCGAATGCCTAAGTGGTTATCACAGATTCCTTCATGGATTTTTCGGAGGATATAGTCCATCTCTTCGGGAGTCAAACACCGTAGGTATGGATTGGTAAACGATTTGTGGTAGAGGATCCCATCAATTATGGCGTAATGTGCTGCCTTTTGTTTTAGTTTCATTACTTCTGCGGGGTACTCTGGCAGACGATCATGTCTCAAATACTCTTCTATGGGGTCTTTCTAGCTGGCTGACCGATCAATAGGCAAAGCCTCCCTGGGCTCGTCAATGCTATGATACAGTAAACTTTCGATGTATACCATTCGGTTAGAGGTAACTGAATCGAAACTAGCCAGTTTTGATAAAGTGTCAGCTCGTGCATTTTTCGAACATGAGATTTGTTGGATATCAACCTTGCCCAACTGGTCCATCGTCTCGCGCAGCTTGTTCAAATATTTAGTCATGACCGGCTCTCTAGTTTCATAAATCCCTTCGATTTACTTCATGACCAACTGGTTGTCTGTGAACACCCTGATGTTTCATGCTCCTATGTTTGTGGCAATCCAAAAGCCCATTAGTAAGGTCTCGTACTCAGTCTTGTTGTTGATGGCCTAGAAATCGGAGCGAATGACATATTCTGTCTTAAAATCTTTCGGTCCCACTAGTATGAGCCTGACGTCGCTTCCTGAAGAATTTGATGATCCGTCCACGTGAATAGTCCATTCTGGGGTCGACCATTCTTCTTGATGGTCAAGAGATTGTTCTTCAGGTATCGGGGGCAAAGTACATTCGAGGATAAAATCAGTTAGTGCTTGACCCTTTATTGCTGGCCGCGATCGATACTGGATATCAAACTCGTCCAGTTTCACACTCCATTTGATAAGCCGCCCGGACGTGTCCCTCTTTTGGAGAATTTGTTTCAACGGTTAGTCAGTGAGCACCACAATGGTATGGGCATAGAAATATGGTCGAAGGCGCCTCGCTAAAACGACCAAGGCGTAAACTATCTTCTCAATCGATCGATAGTTAATCTCGAATTCTTTCAATATCCTGCTGATGTAATAAACTGCCTTCTGAGTAGTGGATTCCTATCTCACTATCAAGGAGCAGAGCGCTCGTTCTGAGACTGCCAAATACAGGTAGAGTTTCTCCCTGAGGACAGGTCGCGAAACCAGCGAAGGTTGCATCAGATATTATTTCAATTGTTCGAAAGTTGTTTTGCATTCGGGCGTCCATTCAAATCGTCGGGATCACTTCAGCGCGTCGAATATGAGTTTGTACTTCCTACCAACTCTGGACATGAATCGGTTTAGGACTGCTATTCGACCGGCTAGACGTTACACTTCTTTGAGTGTCTGGGGAGGTGTCATGTCTAATATTGTTTGTATCTTTTCGGGATTAGAATCTATCCCTCAGTCGGTGATCATGAACCTCAGGAATTTTCCTGAAGCGATCCCAAAGGTACACTTCACCGGGTTCAAACGCATGTTGTACCATTTTAGTGTCTGGAAGGTCTCCTCAAGATCAGCAACATGAGTTTCGACTGTAACGCTCTTCACGAGCATGTCGTCCACATAAGTTTCAACATTTCTACCTAACTGGTATTTGAAGACCGTATTGACCAGCCGTTGAAAAGTTGCTTCAACATTCTTTAGGTCAAAAGGCATGACCCGATAACAATATGTACGAAACTTGGTGATGAAGTTGGTCTTTTCTTCATCTTCAAGCATCATTCTAATCTAATTATAACCGGAGTAGATATCCATAAAGCTCAAAAACAAGTGTCCCGAGGAGTTGTCCATGAGTTTGTCAATATTGGGGAGCGGATAACTATCGTTTGGACATGTTTTGTTGAGATAGGTGAAATCCACACACATCCTCCACTTGTTGTTGGTCTTTTTTACCAAAATTACGTTAGCCAACCATTCGAGGTACTTGACGTCCCGAATGAACTCAGCCGCTAACAACTTCTGAATTTCTTCCTAGATGGCACGTTGGCGTTCGAGAACGAACACCCTCTTCTTTTGCCTAACTGGTTTGAAATCGGGATTAACGGTTAGCTTATGGGTCACGAGCGACGAATCTATTTCGGGCGTATCTTCCAGAGTCCAGACGAGGACTTTTGAGTGTCGCTGCAGATAAGCGACTAAGGCCTCTCGTAAGGAAGGTAATAAGTTGGCTTTTATTCGGACGGTTTGACTGGGGTCGTTTGTCAAGGGGATCTCAATTGTTTTTTCACCTGGTTTAGACTTGGTTTTTGGCTTTGTGCATTCTCTAACTTCCAGAGCATCAACCTGGAAAACTTATTGCACATCTTATGCCGCGAAGAGAATATAGGGGTCAGGATCGATACATACTGTGGCGACCTCTAGTGGTGTTCTAAATTTCACCTTCATGTGTCTCGTGTTTGGCAGTGCCTCCAGATTGTCCAATCCAGACCTGCCAAGAATGCTGTTGTAAGGAGAATAGATTTTCACGACATGGAATAGGACCGGAACAGTCGCATGATGAGGGAGTTTTCCGAGAGTCACGAGAAGGTAGATAATACCTTCGGGATAAGTGGACTCATCCGAAAGTCCTCTGAGGGATCCAGTGGGTGACAGAAGTCAAGACGGATTAAAGCTCATTCTACAAAAGGCGTCTCATTTAAGGATATCACAGTCAGCCCCCTGATCGAAGAGAACCCTTTTCACGGTGAATGATTCTATTTTGAGGATTATGACGATGGGGTCGTTGCGGCAGGGATCTACCTCTGGCAAATCATCTTCATCAAAACCTATAACTTGCCTTCTCTTTTTGACAGGTGTTGTGTCGGGGGTAATCATGGTAGATATCGTCATGAGTTTTCAGAGAATCAGTTAGTTTCCCACAAATAGCGCCAATCTGTTGGAGGTGTGTTATGACTTCACAGATACCGATTCCTTATAGAGTCGAACGGCCTCCGTCAGTAGAGAGGAAAACACCTGCAAAAACTGTCGGATGGTGTTTTGACGGGAAGACTCCGACGTTTAAGTTAGTAAAGAGCGGTTTTTGAATGAAAAAACACACTGAGAGTTTGAAGGAGTGATTCCTATGATTGGTGTGTCCAATGTGTTTGGTTTCGAGAGCGTACATGACTTGGAGGGTTTTGAGAGATTTTATATCTTCCAGAGTCGTACGTCGTTAGGGGATTCAACCCTACCTTCCTTATCGGGTTGATCCAAAAATTTCAGAAATTCAATATTCTGTATTGATTGCATTTTCATCCATTTAAAATTTTTGTTTTCGAGAGGGATATTTTCATTGGTTGAAAATCTCCCGAGATATTGTTCCAAAATCAAGATTTTATTCTGACCGGACCCATCCCTACGCTTCACTCGAAGCAAATCGCATCCCTCTGCAAATTCGCCGATGGTTACTCATAAATCTTATGATAGAGAGAGGGGGGGGGGGCGGAGAAATCACGGGTTTATTTTAGCAGGTGGGAGGACTGTGACGTTTAGACTTATGGGCGTGACATATACTGTATGTACATCATTGTTACTATCCCCTGAGATTGAGTACTTCTTTTGCTTTGGGGAGGCTCTCCCATGGCCGTGGGGACCACTTTCATCTTTTGAATTTTCCAAGTCACGCGGCGTTTCTAACAAAAAGTGAGGGGTCCGCGGAGGATGTCATGTCATGTCACGTCACACTCAAGCTTTTAATAATTGATACCGCCTTTTTTCGTAATATAATTATTTTACAAACATTTCATATAACGGCCCCTTATTTTTTCATTAATTATATTTAAAATTTATTTTAATATTACTGATATTCTTCGGTATATTTTTTCAAAATATTCACTATTAATGAGACCTTGCCCCCTCCACTTAGGTTCAAACAGTTATTTATTTGTAGCTACGTTTTTTTCCTTAAAATATTTTACAAATTATATATTCAGAATAAACTTATTATAGACATGATTTACATGAACAAATCTTTTATAATGTGAATATTAAAGGATATTAATATTAACTAGATATCGTGATTAATATTAATCAGTTAACAAATCTTTTAGAATAATTTACATAATTGCCTAGTTAATTATGGAAAGTGGCATCATGATTGCTAAATTAACCAGTTATTTTTTGTAAATAGGGTGTTTGATAACTACTTAGATCTTAATGTTTAGTATTAAGACCATAATAGAAAAAGACAGAATTTAATTTAACACAACACTTATATTAATAAAATTTTAGTAATTTTTAAATTGGAATAATTTTTAA
Source organism: Dillenia turbinata (assembly GCA_037126225.1). Classification (NCBI taxonomy): domain Eukaryota; kingdom Viridiplantae; phylum Streptophyta; class Magnoliopsida; order Dilleniales; family Dilleniaceae; genus Dillenia; species Dillenia turbinata. Next base: position 3,851,426 of record JBAMMX010000007.1, read on the forward strand.
TTGATCAATATACCTTTCAAATGAAATTAAAAAAAAAATTAAAGATATATCCAGGTGAATTGTGGCGTAAAATCTAATTTATTTGATCCATTACTTGTTGCTCCATCTATCGAACGTTACATTACTTGGGTTAGACACTTTCAGAATTAAATAATTTTAAATAGGTTAAAATATAGTTCAAGTCAAGGATAAAATTTTAAAAATAAGTTAAAATGGATTAATAGTTTTGATTTATTTGGTTCACAATTTGTCGCATCTAATTTAATCAAAATAATTTTATTTATCTTTTTTTTTTTTGGTTAAGAAAGGAGCAAGCAAACAGGAAACACAACAACTAAAAAAGAACCCGCTTCCTTCTGGGGAAGGAAACTCCACTGGCATCAGCCTTCAGCATGCTTCTGACAGCATCCGGAGGATTCACCTCCTGATGAACCCCAACAGCCCCACCCTTACCTAGTTCCGCCAGCTTGTCAGCACACATATTGGCCTCTCTGAAAATGTGGTTGATCTTGTTGACTCAAGATCCTTCAGCAGGTTCTTGCATTCACTGATTATATTCCTCCAAGAATGGTTAATTCCCACACCTTTATTAACTGCAGCCACCAAAGCTAGAGAATCACTTTCGATAATCAAGTTACTGAACATTTTCCTCTTAGCTATCAGCAACCCTTCCCTCAAGGCCCAAAGCTCAGCTGTATCTCCATTTGTGCTCCCCACATTCATCTGGAAACCATGTAACCAATTTCCTCTGTTGTCTCTGAAGAGGCCACCTGCACCCGCCCTTCTATTGGTTAGACTCGCAGTTTTATCAATGTTGAGTTTGACCGTGCTAGGATCAGGACGGGCCCAGCTTATCCACTGAACTTTCCCCCCGGTGCACTCCTTGACTTTGCTTTGGAAGCAAGACTCAGCTAAGCTCCTGATTCTATTCACAGCAGACCCTGCAAGCTCTCTCTTGTTCTGATACATAATGTTACATCTAGACTTCCATATTATCGAAAGAGCTAACATGAACCTTATACCGTCCACTTCTTTCTGACCTTTCGCCTCATCGCAGCAACCCTCTTTGAGCCATGCAGACAAGCTTTCATTCCAGAAATTCTCTTCTCTGATCCCTTGCTTCAGGTTGATCCAAATTTCCTTAGCATGATTGCAGTCCCGCAGAACATGGCCAATCGTTTCATCTTCTGACCCACATATGGCACAAAACACCATCGTCTCTAATTCCTCTTCTCTTTAGCTCCATGAGAGTAAGGATCCTGCCTTTAAACACTAACCACAAGAACATTTTGACTCGTTGGACATCTCTTTTTCCAGATCCATTTCAATATAATAAATCAACTTTCTGTAAATTTAGTGGCAAACACTAAATTTCCTTGATCAGAATTTTAAATTCTAATTTTAGAAATAAAAATATAAGTGTTAAAAGAGTTAATTTTTAAATTAAATTTTATAATTATTTAAATCAAATTAATTAAATTTTTAAATATCTTAGGTAAAAAAATAAAACAAAATCAATATAATGGTTCAACAAATGGGCGTACCATCTCAACCTGGCCTAGCTACATTACTGGGCTTGAAAGGGGAGCCCAAAGCTCATTCTCGTATACATTTACAGCCATTCTCCAACCATCGCGCTTTCACCGAAAACAGGCTCGCCGCAGGAGCCACTTGTCCTCCAAGAAATTGTAGGCTCAATCAATCCCTAGTTTTATTTTGTTCATTCTTTGGAAAATCAATAGAGAAAACGTTGCAACCATGATTAGCATCCTTGCCCAGGTTCGCACCATTTTTATTTTATCCAACATTTTTGGGTCCTAAATTTCTAGGGTTCGTTAATATTAACTTTTCATTTTTTTTTTTCAATTTGATCTGCAAATATCTATGCTGTTCCCATTTTTCATTATGCCCAATTTTGCATTTTCCCACTCTAATTTGTTTTTTCCCCCCTTTACAGGAACGTCTTCTCGGAGCTGCTCTGGGAAGTGTATTCGCCGGAGTCGTTGTTTATGAGCAACGCAGAGCCATCTATGACTCCATTTCGGCCAACTCTCCATCCCAATCTCAGGTTCTTTTCCAAAACCATACTTTCTATCATATCTTGAAACCCTAGGTCTACGACGAATGATTTTGTGTATCTCGAACTCTCTGTTGTTTACAATAAAAATAATCAGTTGGTTGTTAAAAGGTATGCATAGCATGTGTTATGTATCAATATCAATGTGGAGTTCCCACTTCGTTTAGGCTATTTCTGGGGCGTGGTTATTTAAATCAAGATTCTACTACTGGTTTTTAAGATAAAATTGGGTTTAGGATTTTACAAATATTTGGTCGAATTGAGACTTCACAACTATGTTTTGCTGAATGTTCTATTGGATTTGAGTGATACTATAGCAATTTGTTCAGATGTTCTTTGAGGATTTTTTTCCACGCATGCCAACCGTAGAATGAAAGCTACTTTCACTGCACCCACTTTACCTCCATGGAAACATTACAAGAGATTTCACACTGAGCTTGAGACTGCTATTTGGAAACTATCCCTCTCCACAATCTCCACTTCCACTTATTTCTGTGCTTGGGATGTACGATGTGTCTTTCTACATAGAAGATAGAAAGTGTGTCCATGGTTGGGGAAGTGCATTGTTGTGCTGCAAGAATGTTTCTAGAGATGAGTGAAGTGGAATCTTCCCTATAAAGAAAGGAAGGTTGGTAAGTTGGTGCCCTCCCCCATCAGGATGCTTTAAACTTAACACCGATGGTTTGGTCTTCCATCATTTGGGTTCGGGTAGTGCAGGTGGTATTATAGAGATGAGCATGGATTATGGATCCTGGGTTTTACAGCCTACTTAGGGACAGTGGCGGAGGAGTTTGTAGAGTTACAGGCTGTTTATGAGGGTCTTTGTATCTTGATGGATCATAACTTTACTTCGGTAATCTTGGAACTGGACTCCCTATCAGTGACGAAGGCTTTGAAAGCTCCAACTTTGATCCCTCATCCCAATTTTTATGTGTTGAAAGAATGTCGGATGCTGATTAGGAAACTTACAATTCGAGATATTCAATTTGTTCCTAGGGAAGGAAATTCTTGTGCTGATATTTTGGCTAGTTTGGGGCATAAAGTCACCCCTGGGGTTCATAAGTTGTACTACCCCCCTAGTGAAGTGCTTCATTCGTTAAAAAGAGATGTAAGATGCATAGCTTCGTTTAGAGGTTAGGTTTGTCTTCCCCGTTGCTGTAACCAAAAAAAAAAAAAAAAGGAATGTTTCTAGAGGTTAGCTTAGCTCCACTCTGCCAGCATAGTCTTCATCCTACACGTGTTTGAAACTTCATCTATTAGGAATCACCTCTTCAAACTTACATTCTCCAATTTTTCTCTCAAGAGTGGAAAGCATGGTAAATGCTTTTTGCCAATTCTACCCCAAGAGGGTGCTTCATCTCCCACAAAATGAAGTTATGCTTGTCTGGCCTTGCAGAGAAAGAGTGTAGGTGTTATAGTTCCAGATGATTTAACGCAGCATACTCGTCAGTCTGCTTTCACCATTCATCTTGAGGCAAGTTCATATGGTCCTTATAGATACCAATACCTAGGTCTGATATATATACATATATATATCTATATTTTTATTAAATGAAGTTCTGCAAAATTCGGGGCAGCTGGCTGCAAGAATCACAGTAATCCCTGTGTTCGATTTAGGGCGTGTGAACATGACTGGCCTCAGATCTATTGATTGTAGATATTTTCTTAAAGATTTCATGCTCTTGGATTTTCTGGAAAAGCGAAGCTTTTGTCTTTGTGTTACTAGGGAGAACATAGGCACACTCTCTACATGAGTTTTTGGATGGTCACTTTTCCCAAAAAAAATTGAGAGAGGAAAAAACCCTCCTATAATAGTGTACATGATGGAAACCAATTACTTCCTTAACTTCATGCTTTCAGGGTTGAGTTTATTCTTTGCTTCTCATCTACATAAAAAATAAAAATAAAAAACAAATTCCTGATTTCCATTTTGGAAGATTCTGATTGCTGACTTTTGATCTATTCTCCAGGTAAGTGAGCCCTTATTTGGGAAGAAATCTCGACAGCAAATGGCACACTACTGGAATAAGGCAGTAGACCAGACACTGGGGCCCATAATTGCATCTCTCAGCTCACGTGGGTGGTAGAATCTTGGACTCAGTACCAATATATTTTACATGTTCCATTTTTACTTGATGCCCGATGGCATTCATACGTTTGGTATATTCTCCTGTTGTATCTTTTTGCGCACTGAGAAAATGTAAGAGCATGCACCCAAGGGGAGGGGCCATGTTATGAGGACTTCCGTAATGGTAGTCTGTTGATGTTCCTCTTTGTTGAAGTAGTTTCCATGTTATTGTAATGTTATTTTACCAAATGATTTAACATAATGACAGTTTAGTGTTTGCAATTCAATAATATGGTCCCAGTTTCTTCCCAAGTCATGAATTCCTCTCTACAGTATGGTTGATTTAAGTTCTCTTTTTTTACTGTCATTTTACTCTAAACAGGGATTAATGTTCATCCTTGTTCTTAATTTTGAACATGTCATACCAAAGTAAATTTCATTGCAAGTCAAAGTCATTTTGATTTTGTTATTTAGCCGAGTCATAAGTTGTCTTTATGTGGTGCTGCTCCTGCTTTCATGGCCTGATGGGTGATGTTCAAATCCTTTCACCTTCTGTGGACTGCAAGAGAAGCGGAAACTTTTGCCCTTTCTGGTTAGAATTCAGCAGTCTATATTGCATCCTCAACTGTTGTGTACTCGATGCACCTTTTCTTAACTCACCATCATCTTCATGTTTATTTTTTCGTCAGTTTGTTGTTTAAGCTTAACTTAGGTGCAAACGTACACCTATTATCTTTTTTGTGATGGAGTTCTTTGATTCTATGCAAATATGCGTGATTTTTTTATCTTATCAGTTGCTTTCATTTTTGAAACAAATGAAATGAGATATGGATTTTAGCAACCATGGTTCAATGGTGCTTAGGCTTTGTTTGCTGGGATAAACCTTGACTAGTTTGTGGAGGACCATATACCTAATAAACAATCATAATCCTAGAACTTTCATGACTTGTGAGGGTTGATATTTATTAAAGTTGTTTGACTTTCCTAGTTTACTTTTGTTGCCTTGCTTTTTGGATAATCTTCTTTGCATTTTCATCCTTGACCCTGATCATTGGTTGTGTCATCTTAGTGCTACGGGCTGGAGAGATTGTCAATCACTGAGCTCTTAAAACAATACCTTTATTGGCAAAAACATAATCACAACACTCACTAGTACAAATAATGACGGTAGTTACATCTCATGGTCCAAACACCAACACAGACAAGGAAAATGGAAAGAGTAAGGAAGGGACTAGGCTAAGTATCTCCATTCCATGCCACTCAACAAGCAGATCAAACATCAGGCTGAACAGTCTTGGCTCGACTTGTGTTCTCTCGGCGAGTCATTACTACATAGTAGACACCCATTGCCACCAGCACTACAAAGACGAAACCAAACACAATTCCAGCAACCCCACCCGGTCCTACTCTGCTGCCACCACCAGACGGTTGAGAGGTTGTTGAGTCTCTGCTTTCATGTGCTGGAGTTGATTGCACTTGAGCCGCAAGTGGCAATGGCGAGCAAGTGAGGCATGAGTCCTTGCTCGCAGATGGTTGGACATTTGGATGGAAGAATTCCACTGCAGAGGGTGAGAATGCAACGGGATTCTCGAAAGAAAGGCCATGAGGAGCTCGATCTTGAGCTCTGGCAATGGAGAGGAAGGATAGGGAGGAAATGAAGAGCAATAAAGAAACAATGGTTGGCATTTTTAATTGCGTAGATATGACTAGGAGAGTTTTGAAGCGGGCAAAAGTAGTTCGAACTTTTGAAGTGGTTGATTTACCCCGAAACCTGCTTTGGATTGGCTTTTATAGATGTCTTGGAAGTGGTTATTGCTTGGACTTTAATACTGGTGAGAGAGAGAGAGAGTTGCCGGGGGGGGGGGGGGGGAGGACAAAATGATGGGGAATGTATTATCTCTACTATGCTCTCTGTCTCTCTCTCTAAATTGGCTTTCCGTAATGAATGCATTTGCAAGCATGTACAAGAAACATGTACGTATACACCCTCACATGCAATGAAACATGAATCCTATAGTTTTTTAGGCAACAGAATAGAAACGGCATTGAAGAATAATTAAGGGGGATAACTTGGCTTCTAGGAGCAGCAAAGTTATGGAATGATCGAAAAAGAGAAGGATTGATGATGATGATGATGGGAGGTAATCATAGTATTTTGGTCGGTCCCGATTTAATACGACACGGAGGCACATTATGGCAGAGGACCAAGCTCGCGTGCTAGTGCTATCACTGAAATCAATGTCCCTTTAATATTAACAGCTTCACGCATTCTTTGCATTTCCGCATACCGCTGCCTTGCTTTTTCCGTGTTAGAATGTGAATCTCTCTCTCTCTATGTTATTTTTGTTTATGTATGTTCGAATGTCGAATGTGGTCCCTTTATCACACACACACAGGATTCATGTAGATTAGCAACTTAAGAGACTTCACATGTTTTGGCAATGCCATCAATTCAAGTCACAAGCTCTCTGCCTTTCAAACCAATGGGAAAGTGTGGCTCGAACCTCTAATATGTTTTCGGTCTTTTTTTTTTAACCTAAAATTATCAGGTTAAATAAAAATTATGATCACTAAATTGTTTATAACATAATTCAGCTCTAGGCAAAGCAATTCGCTTATACTTTTCTTTATGGGATTTTCTATCATCCCGCAAAACGAAAATAATAGAAAGATGGGTTGGCGTGGAAGACGATCAAATAATTATCGACCTTGTAAATATTAATACCCTCTTCCTCCCATGTTTTGTGTACAGCAAAAGCATCGTGGGCGGGGCACACTCCTTGTAGGCCGTTTCTGGAAGCTCGTTACAACGTTTTCTCTATCTTTTTTTCTTTTCTCTATTTTTTTTTTTTTTTTTTTTTTTTTTACACTACCGATTTTTTTAAATCTCGTTAATTTGGTTCGAACAGTTGTAAAGTCTAATTTAAAAATTGATTCTTTCGATACCTATTTTTCTATTATTAAAATTTAAAATTGAGATTTTGATTAAAAGAGTTAGTATACTGACATTAGATTCACACGACCTTACTAGCATTTCCATCGTTTGGAAGGCAAAACAAACAAATTTCTTTTTGTTAAGCCAATTTCTCATTAATAAATTGTTTTAAAGTGGTTAATCACAAGAGAACAAGTGATTAGTGAGTCAAAATGGAGAGAATAAAATTATTACAAGAAAAATAAAAATAAATGGTGCGACTTCTTTCGAGTTACGGCAGGTGCACTTTTTGCATAGGAATCTTCCCTTCCCATATGGACATGATTATTTTTACCATGAACAGTGAAGTGAAGGAAAAATGAAAAACTAATAAAATATAATTAAATTGAAAAAGAGATTTGCTCTATGACTATGCAATCCTTTTATCGTCATAAGAAAAAAAAATAATTTAATATTTGACAGTGATATGATTGATTTAGCATTTTTCGAAAATAGAAATTCTAAGAATTTCGATGGTTGGTATAAATTTGGAAAGTCAATATGCTTTTAAGAAATAAATAATTTATTTTCAAATTACCATAGTTACTTTATTAAGATAACAACCTGGATTAGATTTTTGGTCATAGAGAAAGGTTCGTCGTTTCTTAAGGAGGAGGATAAAATTTACTATTTTTTATTATTGTATAGAAATTTGAAACTAAAATTTTTAAATTTATTTTATTTTATTTACTTTATCTTTTGCCATGTTTGGGCATTGAATAATTGGATAAGACTTTAGAATTATTTATTTTATTTTATCCTGTCCTTAATTTTAGTCGAACTGTTCCAATTATTTATTAACATTTACCACTCTTATGAAACATATAACAAAAGCAAATTTATAAAATAAAAGCAAAATATAACAAATGTTTAGAATTATAATTTTAAAAAAAAAAAGTATTTTTTTCTTATAATTTCAATCAGGGTCTTATTATTATGAATTTCTTTTGGGGTGGCTCTACCCTTCCAGCGATTGAAAATAACATAAATATCGATATTTTGCAATCGAGAAAATCTTATAAATAAATAAATAAGAAAAAAGAGTTAGAAATTCAGAATAGAGATAAATACATAATTATTTTAATACACAACCAAACCCAACTTCCCCCAAAATAATTAAGCCCCAAAGTGCATCATCAAACAGCTAAAACCTCACCTACTCAGCAATTTTAAAATGGCTAAAAATATCACAAAGTTGAGACAAGATAAGGTGGGGTTTGCACATTAATCTTTAGTAATTATTCAAGGAAACCATACCCCCCACCTTATATATTTTTTTTTACCAAAAAAAAAAAAATGAAGAGGAAGAAGAATCCCAAGCTCTAATTGACCTACCTAACATGTGCCTCACTTCTTTTTCCTTTCTTTTCCTCTATGGAAAAGACCTTTCGAGGATAAAGAATAAAAAGCATGATCCCACCACCACCACTACAAAAAAGAAAGCCAACCCATCGTCATGATCATGAGTAGGTTGGCCTTTGCCTTCAATTACTGCCCACAAGTAATTGATTTTTATAATTCAACCAGAGAATAATTTTTTTTCCCCCTAAGAAGTGAGTTCATCAATGCTTGTGTTTTTTTCTCTTTTCTTTATATTGGGGGTTGTGGCTTTGGAGTAAAGAATGCATTACGTCAAAATGAAGTGATAAGGATGAACCTCTTGAAATGCTACACAAATTGAGATTGGAGAAAATCGATTTTATTGTTTTAAAGCAAAATAATTTTGTCGTTTAAAACATGGGTTTTTGTTCAAATCCGTATAATTCGAAAAGCACCGATAATGAATTCTATTGTCTTTATGAATGGTGCGGAAGACCAACTCTTCCTTCATTCTTGAGGTTAATTAGTATAATTTTTTTTCACTAAGCAATATTTGAATTTTTTTCGACTAATTCAATTCGAATACTATGGAGTCTTTAAAGGAGTTAACTCCCTCAAATTCTATTTTTCTATTTTCATAACTCAAATATGAGACCTGTGATTAAAGGATTGCAACACCCTACCGTTATATCTATGGGAATTTGATTAATTAATACAATTATGATCTAATAAGGGTACGCTTTTAGTTAATTAAAGACAAAGTGATGATGCTCAATGTGTAGCTCTAATCAATGTCAGAATTAAGTGAAAAGGAAGAAAAGGAGATTAAAAAGACACTTAGGAGTTTAAAGTCATGTGGAAACATCATGATACACACCATATAAAGAAGGTAAAAAAAAGATGGGGAAAGAGCTCCAGATACAAAGACCATATAAATACATAATCCACAACATGATACTAAGACAAGAAGAAGAATATGAAAACGTAATCTTATCTACAAATTTGATGACAATGGCCCATTCCTTTTCCTTCTTTTTGGACCATTGCAGGGCAGAGCTTGATGAGTGAGACAAGACCTTTGCACGACAGACACCACTTCTTCTTGTTGTTGAAACACAATCATCTCATCTCCAACCAAAAAGGCAGAAGACCCCATCTAGGCATTGCTCCTGAAAGACCCTAGAGCCTTGATTGCCGCTGCTCTTAGAATGTATTGGTGGTAGAATGCAGCAATTGCAGCTCCAATGAATGGTCCCACCCAGAAAATCCACTGCGTGACACCATAAAAATATGTTAAGAACTCCTATGATCAAAAATCATTGAAGTCCCATACAATAAGAAAAGAGGGTGGGAGACATACTTGATCGTCCCATGCCTTGTCATTGTTGTAGATGACGGCAGCTCCTAGACTTCTGGCGGGGTTGATACCCGTGCCGGTGATTGGAATGGTAGCCAAGTGAACCATGAACACCGCGAACCCGATGGGAAGTGGTGCCAACACCTTTATTCCAAAAAAAAAAAAAAAATTAATAATAATAATAAGAAAAATAAATAAAGATTGGCTTATTCAAAAGCGTATGACATAAAAATATTGAAATCTTTTACTTTAATCACTAATTTTTAAATTTTTGAGTGCTCTCCTAATAATTTACAAAATTTCGTTTTGAGGTCTCTCCTATAATTTATAAAATTCCCATTAGACCTGCGCAGTGAGTAAGTAAAACTATGTTGATTGGTTAAATTAAGAAATTGATAATCTTTTGTAGTTGTAGTTTTGTTTTTGTGCAAGAGATTATTATCTAAAAAACTCTGTAAAGGATCTTTTTTTTTTTTTTAATTACAAATGACTTTGACTAAGAATAGAAGAGAGTGGAAATAGAGAGAAGAGTTGTAAAAGATAGGGTACATACGGGAACGTGGGAGTCTCTGGCGTTCCTCTTAGGATCAGTAGCGGAGAAGACAGTGTAGACAAGAACGAAGGTGCCGATGATCTCCGCACCCAATCCGGTGCCTTTATTGTAGCCAGTAGACAGCTCGTTCGCCCCACCACCGTACCTTACGTAGTATGACCTCTGGAATGCCTTCACAAGACCTACACCACAGATTGCACCCAAACACTGTGCTACCATGTACAGCAACGCCCTGATCAACGACACCTTCCGTGCCAAAAACAGCCCGAATGTCACTGCTGGGTTAATGTGTCCTCCTGCGCCTCACCATATTAATTCCAAATCAGAGAAGCTCACCCAACTATGCCTCTTAAAAATATAATATTCGGTGTAAATCCACATGTTAAGTCATACATCTGTTATAATACTATAAATAAATAAATTCATTTTATTAATTTTCAGTTTTTACAATAAAAGAAATTTTAGCGAAGGAAGGCTAAAAAGTTATGTTTGGAGAGATTGAGGTTGGACAAGGGAGAGAGAAGTTACCGGAGATGCCGGCAGTGCAGTAGACGAGGATGAAGATCATGCCACCAAAGGCCCAAGCGATGCCGAGGATGCCAACACCGTCACACTCATTGGTGCCGGGCTTGTTGGGGTCAGTTTGGCTTTTGTATCCGATGACAGTTAACACAGTTACGTAAAGGAACAAAAGAGTAGCAATGAACTCAGCGATGAGAGCCCTGTAGAAGGACCATTTGGCGAGCTCCTCCACGTCGATCAAAGGTGCTGGAGGAGGGTCATGGTAGTCCTTGGCTGAGTACTCTCCTTGCTCTATGTCGTCCTTGCCCATGATGCTTGATTAACTCCTTTTTTGTGTGTGTGGTTGAGAGAGAGAGAGAGAGAAGGGAATTTATGAGTGTTTTTACGTCTTATGCAGTGGGTAGAGAAAGGTGAAGTGAAGGGGGTATTTATTTATTTATTTTTTGGGGTGGGGAGGAGAGAGAGAGAGAGAGACGTTGGGAGACTCTAGAAGTGGGACCAATGCAAGCGAAGAAATCACGATTTTAAGGTGTAATGGGCGGCAACGTCATACAATATTTTAATATTTATTTATGTACATTTTAGGAATACATAAATAATAATAATAATAATAATGTCATCTACCTGCTGCCAAATCGTTTTAGTGCTACGTTGTAAATACAACTTCTATTATAGCTGAGTGCCCGAATATAATTTTTAGAGAGATTTTACACTTATTGGCATCACAATACATATAGATTCAAATATGCATACGTATCTATGGGTGTAATTAATAAATTATTATTTATATTGAATAAATTTAGTAAGAGGGTGAAAACGAGAGATTGGGAAACAATTATCCCTCAAAAATGTAAAAATAATTACCTCTTAAAATTATAATTCAAATACAAATTATATTTTACTGTCCTTTTGGTTTATTTGTATACTATTTAAAATATAATTATTGAAAATTTACTATTTAAAGCGAAAAGGTCCTGGTTATGTGGAACTCAATCAAACGGTCATTTAAACCAAAAACAGATGACTTTGGGCAACGGTCACATGAGATATCGAGCCGTTAGGAGTTAACATAGTGAAAGGTGTAGGAATGGTCCACCACAAAATGGAGACGTTTTCTTGTTTTTGTTGAAGCCTTCTAATTTGGGAAACTTTAATTACCCAAATTTTGGATTCACTACGGTTAGCTATTTTAGCTTAGCAAAATTATTTCAATGGACAGTTAAATTAGTGGAAAGGACGTTAAATTTTTTAATCAAAATTCAGATTTGAATTTTACAAATAAAAAGAAATTATATTGAGAGAATACCCCTGAAAAAGAATCTGACAATAAATTGAGTCAGATTAATCAAAATATGATATCAGATACCAGTTAATCTAAATACAAAAAAAAAGGTCTTAGCAAAATTATTAGTGTTAAATTTCTTATTTAATGATAATCACCATCAATGAACCACTTTACACTAGTGAAAATTTAGAACTAAATCCACTTGAAATGATAATATAATATAATAATTAAGATTTTTAAGCTCAAACCATCTAAAATTCCTTTATGTAATTAAAGATTAACGATGATTGATCTATCTATTTTTTTTAAAAATGACAAATAATATAGATTTTTCACAGAATATTTATTTATATCCTCAAGGGTACATGTCAACCTTACAAGAATTTTCTTTTTCCGACCAAATTGACAAGTCCCTTTTTTTTCCCAAAAAAATCATCTGTGTGACAAACGCATAGCATTGTTTAAAATAAAAATATTTGCCCTTTTGCTTTTTCCTACAATAAAATTTATCTTTCTTAAGGTGTCCGTATGTGGCAAGCAAGCAAACCCAAATTAATTAACCTAAGAAAAATTGATCATTAGTTTTTAAACACCTATGAAGCACACTTTAATTCTTTATTTGTCATCCATTAAACTAGATTATCTTGACATTGAGTAGATAATAATTACAGATTATTATATATCAGCAAAACTATGACGTCATAATTTCAAAATGACGCCACCCTGGATAAACATTGTGATGGACACGTGGGACTAGGGATTAATTCAAATCGAGTTGATCCTGAGTATCTCTATACTCAAACTCGAATAATTTTACTCGGGTCGAACTCAACTAGAACTCAATGAGTAATAAATAATAAGGATCAAACTCTACTCGAATGTATAACGAAATACTCGAATTCGACTCAAAAACTCGATTATTATATATTATATTAATATATTTATTTTATTTAATTTTTTATATTATAAATATATATAATATATATTAATATATATAAACGATGTTCGTCAAGTTTTCAAATTTAAAATTTTATTACTTGAATTCAACTGGATTGTATCACGAACTCGGTTCGAATTTGACTCGAATTCAATCAAATTTGAGTCGAGTCAAGCCGTTGATCGAGTGGTTCATGAGCGATTTGAACTCGGCTCGATCCGTGTAACAACCCTACGTGGGACTCATCCAATGGTTAGTCCAATGTGGTTGTACTGTTTGCACATGATTTCAATCATGGGACAACTAATATCCCTGTTTTGATCCCATATGTTTTTGCCTTTTATTATTTTCTTCTTTTTTTGCCAAAAGATTTACTTGATCATATTTATAAAAAATCTCTAGCCAAGGAAATTGGGGGGGGGGGTTGCTGTTATTTTGATCATTAGGAGATAATCACACTAAATTAGTGAAATATTCGGATTAAGCATTCATGTATAAGACAACTAAACCGACCACACCCATAAACAAACTAAGAAAATGGGGGATGTACATGTACAGACAGACGACATTAGTGCATAATTTAGTACAAAAATGAAAAATGGAAAATGAGGATCAATCCAGCCGTCCAATATTCCAAGTCCACATGTCACATCAAATATGTGGTCTCTTTTTGACCATTCCTCAATCATGATTAGGAAAAGTTTAGTGTCGGAAATTTCAAAAATATGAATTTAATTCATTTATGGCTAAAACTTGCACCACGTGTCACCCAGTTTCCAAAAACAAGAAGTACTGAAAAATTTTTCTAAATTTTTTCCTTTGGGATGATGTTGAAAGTTATTTTCAAGGGGCCAATCGTCATTGGCCGGTGGCTTTTTTGCCCCCATTATTTATTGGGCCTTTCGTAATCGAGGGAATGGAATTGAAATGGCTTTTTTTTTTTTGGGTGAGGAAGAAAGAGGCAGTCAATGGAATAAAAATGGTGCCTTAGAAAACAAATAAATGAAAGCTGACCCTCGATTTTAGAAGATGAACTCACAATTGAAATGTGGGTTTTCTTTTTCCTTTTTTTTTTTCGATTTTATTCAAATGTATGGGAATAAATATTTCTTCTTACTAGCAAATGTCCAAAGTCGAAGGATCTCGAATGATCCAATATTAGAAAGCTTTTATATGAATTTAATTTTTAAGACAAATTGATCTCCACGGCAGGGGAAAGAAAAGAAAAAGAGAATACCCTTTTAAGGTTCTGAATGATATTCCTACCAATAAAGGCTTTAAAAAAAAAGCTTGAATAAAACTAGGGTTTGTAGCTTTAAGCTTTAGTTTTGGGCAGTGTTTCTTTTTCTAGAGAAATCATCTGCATTTTTTCTACTCTTAAGTACATTCATTCCTTTTACATGGGCCACGAACACCAACACACCTGAGCTACTCAATTCACCGAAATTGAACTTCATAGTTTTAATTGTTCTTCATTACAACTATTTCTCCTTTTTTTTTTTTGGTTGGACTTGAGTCTCACGCACAAAGTTCAAAGAATTTCTATCAGAATAGACAAAATATAACGTGCAGTTACAAGTTTGAAAAAATAAAAATTTAGTTGAACAAACAACCGTTATATTTATTATTTTAAAATTATTTTTAATTTTTGTTGGCCTTCTCTCCGATCTTCAACGCTTCATTTTATTTTTTAATACAAGAAGATACAATCAAATAGATTCAAATCAGAAAAGAAAAAATATAAATAGAAAAAATTTACCGTTTAAACTATCGCTAAGACTGTAGCTGCTCTTCATTGATTTACTCCAATCTCTCTCTCTCTCTCTAAAAATGTCTCTTATATAGACATACACATATATATAAACCAGATCTTCACCAAAATATATATATCTATATATAAGTCAGATCTGGTTCCAAACAAATTAATCCCCTTAAAAGATAAAATTTTATCAATATCTATTTTTTTATAATATTTAAATTTAAAAATTCATTTAAGAAATATGAGTGTCTGGTCGTTAAATTAACCGGATCTCTACCGTGAGATTTCTTATATACATCGGCAATAATCGGTAAAAAACAACAATACGAATTTTTACAAGCATTTATAGGGATAGATGCATGAGCAATCAGGACACACATCACTAGCCGACAACATGACCTTTTTGATGCATTCCCCAACAAATCAACAATCCCCAACACAACGAAATCATAATCCTAAAATTCCCCATATTCTTCATCAACAATATCTTTAACATAAAAAATCCCAAATCACGAACCATTACTATGATCATCATCGTCATTATGATCACGTCCTTCGGCCCTCTCCTCAAATATGGTCTCTAACCTAGGAGACCTCGATAGCCTCCTCGAGAATGACATAAGTGATGGTGCAACCTCAATCCAAGGTTTGATGTTCAAAACTTCCTTCGCCATGGTTGACAGCGCCTATCTTTCGGGAAGATCAATTCAAATGCTTTTACTTCTCTCTTTCCCTTGATGTATGAGGAAAGAGAGGCTATGTGAGTATTTGCAGCTGGATTTGTTCAGAGATTTGAGAAAACGAATTTGGGAGGGGAAGGAGAGGAATGGGTGTTTAAATAGAGGGGGGATATGAGAGAGCTAGAAAGTAGGAATGTTCGCAAAAAATGATGTTACCAAAAAATATAAACAGGGGCAACAAGGAATTCCACGTGGATTCTTGGGTTCTAAATACAGATGGTAGCTGAACTAATTGACAAAAAATTTGTGGAGCAAAAGAAATTGTCGGAGATTTTAATTTGGCATACTTTGTATGAAAAAATAAATATCTCAAAACATTTGTTTTTTTTTCCTTTTATAACCGATCATCATCTGAAATCATATTTCGATTAATTTAAAAAAAACACTTTCGATTATTTTTCATTTAAGTTTTATAACAATCAATTTAATACTCCCTCTAAAAACTCTCTCAATATAATTTTAAAAAGAGCTAAAACAGCACAGCCCATTTGCGATTGTCCAATAAACAATAGCCCCCGGGTTTTTTTTTTTTGGGGGGGGGGGGGGATGGAGGGCCTAATATTAAATTGGACCAAAACATAAAAACCTTAAGAAAGGATGAAGGGAGTCACACCATCACACATCAAACATCAAACAAAAAATCTTAGCCCGGGAAAGTGAGACCATTATGTGATAAGAACCTTATGGAGAACTCCAATTCAGCTCCCACTTGTATCACATCGTCAATTAAACATCAAGATGCAGACCATGTTGAAACTCTGGGGGAAATAGCATCAAAAAGATTAAAACTCAACTCTCCTATTTACATAATTAATCACAAGGCAACACTAACCCTCTACTTCAAGCCATTCAAGACGGAACAATAAAATCAGCATTCACAAACCACACTTCAATTGGAGTTACATCTCTAAGCATCTCTCCTGATTCAAGAGAACAAAAAAGGGGCAACAGGGTTACCATGGAAGTGCAACTAAGGCAATTGCATAAAGTATGCTGCATCAATATGATCATGCAATTTTGTTTTTCTTATTAAAGTTAGGTCCTTCCCCAATATACCATGAACATATACATGTAAGTATAATTCCAAGCACAAGTTGATGATACAAGCACACGAAAGAACATGAACATTGTCAATCCCCTCCTCAATTACAAGGAAATCCAAAACAGATAATTTCATTTTCAGTAACAGACCATGCAATAAATCTTATAAGACCAAATAATGTCCTTGATTTTAGCCAAAATGCAAGAAAGTTAAACGTAGTTTTATATCAGCTGAGTAGGAGGGGGCGCACACACCATCCAATGTGACCTTTGATATTATACAGAACAGGACACATCAAGATGAAGCTGTTTAAAGCTAACAGCAGTTGAGACTTCTAGTAATTTAAGACATTGTTTCTATAAATCCATAAACTGAAACTTAGCAAGGCACAGACACAATGCCATTGGGAATATCCAAAGCTGCACCTAGAGGGCTAAGTATAAAAGGCATAAGTACACCTTCCCAGTTTTGTTGGAAGATGGATGAAGAAATCTTGGTCAAAAGATTGCATGCCTATCAACAAAGGAGACGAGTCATGAATTTGGGTCTCATAAGAGCTATTCATTTATGTAACGATAATTCCAGATAGCACTCCTACTTCGCAAGCAACTTAAATAAAGTTTAGCCCAAGATATTTCTGCATAAGAACCAGATTCTCTTCACCCATAGACAACCGAAATAAACCCCACCAAACTGACCTTCTATATTAATCCAGAAAATTCAATATTCTGATTGTAAAATGCAACTGAATGATTAAATATAATGCATAAGTAAACCACACCTAAAGATCCAAAACGAGTTAGGACCTTCAAGTTGCTTCGTAGACTTAAATCTGATCCCATTCAACTCCCACAGCTCCCCCAACAAGTTAAGCAAGGAAGTATCTTATGCAATTCTGAAGAAGCATCATACATTACAAGGGACTTGACTAAACTTTATGGGATTTCTCCGAATGGTATTAAAAATATCAAAAAGGTAAACAGAACAAAGCACAACAGACATATCAAAGTTATAAAAAGTTCATATTATTATACTAGGTTACAAAGTGTAGCATTTTGTCTGTGCGTGATAACCGCATCTGTTGGACATGGTTAAGTGTCAGTGCAATACAAGGAAAACATATCATCTCGTTTCCACACCTTTTAGATTGAAACCATCAACACACTTGCTAATTATTATAACTTATCAACAAGACTAAAACTAAAGCATCATCTCAATAGCCCCCATTACACTGATGGGAGGAACAAAAAGGGAATAAGGGCTTGAGACAAAAATGAGATAGAACTGGCACAGGTCTCAGAATTACAAGACTGAGAGTAGAAACCAGTTCCCCAGATTCAACAAGAACCAAGCCACATGGTCCACTATCAGAACTAAACTTCAATCTCTCTGACAAGATCCCAGATTCCCTGGGGAGGGTTTTAATGGTTACAGGGTGGAAACAAACAAATTCATAGGCACTACCATCCATGTTCTACTTCAGTCTCATCCCATAATTAAAAAAGCGAAGAGCAATAGCAAAATGGACTGACATTGCAATTTAATGGAACCTTGATCAATATAATCCATAAGACTTTCATAAACAGCACGAAAAACTGTAAGCCCAAATAAACTATTTGCAAGTGTCATTTATATGTATGCATGTACTACTCAACAGATGATGGACGGTATCAAACAGTATTTTAAAAATGAAAGCAAGTACCCAGCAGGCGAAACTGGAAAACAATTAAAGCCGACATCCAGATTTAAATTAAGTTCTAAAATCAAAATCCAGGCTCTAATCCCTTGATTTTCAATTCGCGGCATTTAGTAAACTCGCGAAATTCTCTCGAAACACAAAATTTATAGTACTCACTACTAAAATTAAAAACCAAAGATAAAATTATCAAAAATAAAATAAAACCCAGAAAATCGCTCACTCGAATGAATCAATCCTGAGGAATCTCAACATCACCATCACTAATTTCCTGTTGCAAGTCCTTGGGGTTCTTACCATCCACGGTACACCCAACAGAGACGCACGTGCCGAGAATCTCCTTCACAGTTCCGCTCAGATCCTTTGCCATAGATCTCGGGCTCATCACACGTGCGATCTCGATGACGTCATCGAGAGAAATGTTACCGGAGTGCTTGATGTTCTTAGTCTTCTTCCGATCTCGCTCCGGCTCCTTGAGCGCCTTGATGACGAGCGCTGCCGCAGACGGCACGACGGTGACCTTTGCCTGACGGTTCTGGACGGTGAGTTTCACTGTCACGCGAAGGCCTTTCCAGTCCTTGGCAGTCTCTTTGGCGATGTCCTCTCCGATCTTCTTCGGAGATAGACCCAGTGGCCCGATCTTCGGAGCGAGAGAACTAGCGGCTCCGACCTCGCCGCCGGTGACGCGTACGTAGACGTCAACGACCTGGGTGGGATCGAACTTCGGCGGCATTTTCTTAGCGCTATCCGATCAAACCCAATCACTGTGTCGAAGAGAGGAGCAACGCAGACGAAGAAATGGACATGTTATAATTAAACCTAATCTAGGGTTTTGGGGCTTGAGTTGAAATGTCTATTTTGACCCGAAGAAATAACAAATTCCCGTAGCCCTACTTGTTCTTTTGGACCAGCCAAATGGGCTTTCCGGACTACACAACGATATCCGACGGCGTACTAAGTTAAATCATTGGGCCAGAAGAAATGGGGCATGCAGTTCAGCCCAAAGTAAACTTCGTACAATCCTTTGGATAGGGACCTTGGTTCAATTGTCACATATTTGCATCATATAATACCAAAAAATAATTATTTATACAAATTATATACCCAGCTTGTAAATTCACTAATGGTCACTTGCACAAACGAATAAGAATATTTTTTTTTTGTGGTCATCACACTTTGAATGATGTGATAATAATAACACCTATTCGTTTTTTTTTTTTAACAATTAAACGCATTGTTAAAAGTCTACAATTTCACTACTAGTGTCAGGTGGATTTAGTGACAGGATACAAAACTCTCTTAATCAAGATCTTAATTTAGAATTTTGGGATTTTTATTTTTTGTTACAATGAAAATCGAACTCTGGATCATAGAATTGGAAAAGGGAAACTGTTGGCACTAGGCTTTCCCCCAGACAAAATTTTGGAAATGAAAAAACAAACTTAGGGAGAATTAACCCCTAAATTGGGCTCCACAAATCGGATAACACAAATATCAGTTAATCAAGAAAAAAATAGTCTAAAATTTCACTGCCCTTTGAAACGATCGTGTTAAAATTAATATGCCCTCAAACAAAAACAAAACAGATGTCCCCTACACAAAATTTAAATAATTCCATCAAAACTTCAGCTCTACGCTACTACGAAAGTGAGACATAAACGGCTCTTAATGATGGATACATTTGACTTGGGCTGGGCATGGAATAATTTTTCTCCCCATTTTCTGTTGATGGGTACCCTTGGAAAACTTCTCCTCACTCACATTTTATGCCAGACATTACCTTATACTAGTTCTCCTTAATCCATTATAACTTTGTACTCGAGGGATAATGCGAATGCATAAGCAACATTTCTCAAATCTCTCTCTCTCGCAATAAAAATATTTACTTTATTTTTTTTTTGCTTGATCAATTTTTGGAATGGAAGACTTCAACTTGGTCCGAGTTCAAAAGGGTGGGAATATTAGGCCAACGGGCCTTTGGTCTCTCACAGTGCCACCTTATTTTCAAAATATGGAGAAGAACAAAAATAAACTATAAATAAAATTCCTTGTAAAAATAAAATGTATGAACAGGAAACGATGTGTGTGTGTGTGTGTTGCTAGAGGAAAACAGAAGATGTTTAGAAGAAAAATGTATTTTCACTACAATTTCATCTATTTAAGAATTTTATGATAATTTTTCTTGTAATGTTGAATCATAAATCTGCACGAAATACATATATATATTCAATAATTGTTTATTATATGAGGCATGACAAACTACTAAAAATTTTTGTAACCATGAATACAATTTTCCAACAAATATATACACATACATGTTGGATAGGATAGATCAAAACCATGCGCTGCGATCCTTTTAAATGCCAAATGGGCATACAGGTTTAAAGAAAAATGAGGGCAAAAAGTAGGGGTCCAAACTCCAAATCCATCGTTTCAAAGTCAAATAGAGACTGCAGTGGCACACTGAATCAGGGTTTCAAAGATGCTTTGGCTTTGGGGTGCCGCAAAATGACAGCTGCCAAAAATACACCAGGATAATGTTAAAATTTTGTTGCGTGAGGATAAGCATCTGATAGCTCATTTTCTCTCTCTGGTACCCAGCAAGTAGCTAGAAAATTGCAGCCAAAGTTTCATATTTTCATAATGCATGCTAGAGAGAGAGGGGGGGAGAGAGCGAGAGAGCTTCAATTCAATTCTTTTTTTCCTCAAGTCCAATCAAGATCAACATACTTTTTGGTCAAGACAAAGATGAGTCCCATCCAATCCAACCCCTTTTCGTGACTATGAAATTGAATGCAGCCAATAACATTTCCATCAGCACTCTCTCTCTCTCACATCGTCGTTTTTTGGCATGAAAAAGAAAACCCATCCCCATAACCCCGTTTTCCTTTCTCGTGTGTCCACTAGCTAAATAATTTCCGGAGCTAATAAGAAACCCTAGAAAAGGACCTTTGCTTGTGGGTTTTTGCTTACAACAGAAATATGCACTCCCAAAGACTCAATTATGGAACTTGATTTTTGGTGGTGCAAGTAGTCTAGTTCTCATGATTTGAGTTCACATTCCAATCAAATTCAACCCTACTCGATGTTGTTAGAACTTATTTAGAAGGGATAACCAGTAATCTTAAATATCTTTAAAATTATACAGTATCGAATATTTAAGATGAAATAACTCTTCTCATACTTTTTTTTTAGATTTTCTTAATTTTTGTATAGTTGTTCGCTACTTAATAATTTTATAAATGCATCTTAATAAATTTATTACTACACAAACTAGGAAGATAGTAAATAACATCGAATGAGGTGAGGCAAGTGAAGTGGGGTCTTCACCCCACTAATTTTTGTAAATTTTTGTTTTCTAGGCATCAGTGTTTAAATATTTTAGATATTTTACAAATTTAAGAGAACGGTATTGGAGTAATCAACTCACTTACGGCTGGTACATACTTGAAGATCGACCGCTTCTTTTACTAATGTAACATGTAACACATTTTCTAAGTTTTGGGTTTGTGACTCGGCATGGGTCTGGCTAAGTTTCCGGCTTATAGGGATATTAAGAGAAAATTTGATTAACCAACAATCGGTTTAATAGGATGCAGTATTAGATATCTGAATCAAATTTCAGAATTAAAATTTGGGAATAAAAAAATTTACGTTAGAAGAATCTCTCCTAAATAGAATCCCTGCAGATATTCGAACCAAATTAATCGGGATATAATTTTGAATATCGATAATAGGAATAAAAAAAGTCAAGGTAAAATTTGAGTCTGGCCCGACCGAAGGTTGGACTTAGAAACTAAGGGAAAAAAATTAAGGGAAAATTTGAGTCAGAATAGAATTATTAGTCGGAACCTAATACAAAATGAGGGAGGGGTTGAGTTTGAGCTTTCCCTACTCTTTTTTCAAAGTTTTGTGCATGTGTTGTCCATTTCTTTCCTTTTTGCTTGGTCTCCATTGTGAGCTTTGGTATATTTAGTTAAAAACTGCCCAACGACAGAGCAATTAAAAAATAAGACTTTGATAAATATATCAAATTGTTTCCCAGATCAAATTTCATAAAGTCCAAGTTATGGAGTCAATATAAATGATCCGCATTTGCCGAAAATCAAACCTTACTGGTCATAAAAGTACAACTCCCGGGGAGGAAAGACTTGCTTGACGTAGTCCTTTCATTTGTCGATTCAAACGAATAACTTATGGAGACAACCAAATTAGATTAGATTTTCCTAGACATGTCCTTCTTGGCCTTGTTGGCTTTAGTACAAGTTCTTGAATCCATTAACATGTAAAAGAATAAGGACTTCACTAAATCGACTTGTTCATGTAAAATTGCGAAGGACCCCACAAAGAGGGCATGGGATTCCCAGTTTCGGGTCTGATTGGGATAGCTTTTCATTGAATTAAAATTGCACATAATCAACTTGGAGGGTATTAAAATATTTCCCAGATAAGAACACCATTATAGGAGGATAACATTTACATTATCATATAGTTGTGTTGAGATTAATTTATCTACTGAAACATTATAAGATGAGCTTAGCATCAAAGACCCTTTTGGGGATACAATACCAATTTCTCTCCCTCCATCCAACCCCATGCATTTCTCTTGTGGTTCAAGTTGAAGAGAACTGAAGTCACAATACTACCTCGTCAACTTAGAATAAACCACCATAATTATATCACTTTTCATTTCTTCTAAGAAGTTTATAATTTTACTTTCTTATGGTATCAATAACAATTTAGTATTAGTTTTTATAAATCACGTTCTCCATTGGCCACCATAGATCATATTTCTTTTTTTAGAATAGTGAGATTCGAATCCAAATCTATTATAAAAAGAAAAAAAAAATATCACTTAAATTTAAAATAAATAGGTAAAATATTTGATATAAACGTCTGTTGTTAAATACTAATTTTTAAATTTAAATCACTACCCAAATGTTATTTTAAAATTCTCATTAATAAAATATTTTACTTAAATTATAACATATTTATAGCAAAGAACTCACTATTTATTTACACTATTTAATTATGCTTACAAACAGGGATAAATTCCAACTCCCGACAGGATTTGAATATTAAAAAGAAAAGTACTACCATTTTACCTAAAATTTATTTTCCATCAACTCTTTCTTCACCTGTAATAATCAAAGAGAGAAAAAAGAAGGGGTGGGTTCGAGAAAACCGAATGTGACAAAGAAGTCTAACAATCGAGAAAATATTTTTAAAAAAATTATAAATATATATTTAAAAATTATAAAAATATATTTTAAGGACATCCGTAGCCTACCCACCCTCGACCGGTTGGGCCGCCGCTGATATCATGACAACGCATAGGGCAAACAAGTATTAAATTGTTCAACTGTACGGTGTGCCTAACTTGACAGAATACCCAGACTTTTGAACGCCCATCCCACCAAAATATAATATTTTAAAATAAACTATAACAATAATAATAATAAAAATTTTGAGATCAAATTTAAAATATATATATATATATGTATAATTATTTTTATATTTTTATAAAGAGATTATTTTCATCTCTTAAATCTATAATAACTCAATTATTATATCAAAATTTATCTAAAAGAAATTTTTTATTAAAATAATAAATATCATGAACTATAATATTTTTTAATATAAATAAATCTCGAAAATGTTGATCGATTTTAAATTATATTACAAATATAAAAAAGCAAAAAAGGAGAAAAATGAAAAATGCCGGTTTCCAGCGATAAGCACAAACAGAGAATATCGGATATTCCAATTTCCAAATTTCCCATCAACTTTCGATGAACCAATTATATTACGCCACGTAACATGCCTTCAGTTTTTCGCCATTTTTATTCTCTTGGTTACCGCGAGAAGAGATAAAGTTTAGGAAGGAGGAAGAGAAAATACAGTGTGCGGGTCGTGTCGCGTTTTGAGAGGACAGAACAGCTGGCAAAGTGCGGACCCTATTTCACGTGACGATCATGAGAGACTCCACGTGTCCATCTTGAGCAAATCCTCAATCGTCTAAAATGGACCACGTCTAGAACCAGGTGATCCCGCACTTCGCGACAAATTTCTAATCAAGCATTTTCCCGAATTTTTTCTTTTCCCAAAATGCCCTTTCTTTCACCCTTTTGTCTCCTATTCTTCGAACCAAGTTTTATTCGCTTTTTATTGAAAAAAAAAACAAGGAACTTTTCTGCGGTTGGCACTCGTTTCTGTGCTCCAATCAGTTTCTGCTTTCTCTCTCTGACGACACGTGTCTCCACCTCCACCAGTCATCAATTGGACTTTTCAGTTGAATCAAAATCGAAAATTAGCAGGATAGCCTATGTAACGAAATTTTTATCTGGTTTACGGTTAAAAATTAATAAATAGGTAATCAAGTTATGCTCGTATGGCAGTTTAAAACTAGGACGAATATTCCAATAAAAGTTATGTTGGAAAGCGACATCTGATATGGGAAAAAAACCCAATACTGGTTTATATATATCTAAATCATATCAAATCCGCTTGTCATGCATTTGCATATTATAACTCAAAATGCTATATATAAACACACTCACACTATATAATACCAAATTTTATTAATATAATAATTATATTGTTTTTTAAATAAAATATATATAGATTTTTAAATATTATTATTCATGTAAAATTCTTTTATTATAATTAAGAAATATTATTGAAAGAAAAATTAAAACATCATACAATAAAAATAGAATATGATAAAATTATAAAGCGTATATTGAAATGTTCCCCTATACTAATAAAAAATAGAAAATGCAATGCTATTTTTTATTATTTTTTTATAACAAAATAATTTCAATACAAAATTCATTTAAAAACCAATCCCCCTTTAATGTTAACCGTCTCATATTCATTTTCTGAACTTTTGAAAATAAAATATTTTTATTTCAGATAAAATTAACTATTTTTATTTCAAATATAAAAAAATTTTACGACTTTTGTTTATTTCATTTATAGATTTTGTTCATACAAGATTAATTGAACATAAAAATTGAAGTCCTAGAACCATCATACTTCCCAATATACCCCTAGTTTATGATTTTGGATTAGGTAGTTAAGATATGGAAAGCCTTCAAGAAAAATGGTTAAAATGAATAGTCCAACGTGGCATATGTGCCAAAACAAACCGGGAGGATAGTTTGGTAATTTGGGGACGATGAAGTTGCAGCGAAGGCATAGAGATAGAGATAGAGAACCTTATCCATTCCAACCTTTATAAAAGCAGATCATACCATCACTCCATGCCAAAGATGGGTAACCATTTTTTCACGTTAGACTGAGAGAGTGATTCGTTTTTAGAGAGAGAAAGAGTAGAGGGAGAGAGAACGCGTCTTTTTTTTTCCCCCTTGATTTTTGGTTAGTTAATGGCAACCGGAAGAAGCTATTTGGCAAGGAACGCTAACTACCGATTCCTTACCGGAGAGAGGGAGTTCTCGACGATCGGTTCCGACACGACAACAACCGCTATGTTCGAGCTCGACGAGTCCGACGTATGGAACTCGACACGGTCGGCCTTACCGGAACTCCGAAAGCCGATCACTACCTCTCGCGCGAATAAAATACAACAACAAACATCAAAGCGAGTAGTTGAGAACGTCGATCATCACCGTCCCTCTTCGGTTCCGGTGAATATACCGGACTGGTCGAAGATCTTGAGAGAGGAGTACAGAGACAATCGGAGGAGAGAGAACGAGGATTACGTCGACGAGGACGATGAAGATGAAATCGATGGTGGAGATCGCGTCCCGCCTCATGAGTTCTTGGCGAAGCAGTTCGCGCGGACTCGAATCGCGTCGTTTTCTGTTCACGAAGGAATCGGGAGGACTTTGAAAGGGAGAGATCTAAGTAGGGTTCGAAACGCAATTTGGGAGAAAACTGGGTTTCAAGATTAATATTTACATATTAGTTCCGAAATAACATAGTATAGTATGGTACGAGATTGATGATGATCACCGGTTATTTTTCGTTTTTTTATTACTAAAAAAAACTTGGGTTTAGATTTTTTTTTTTTTTGAGGTTTTAAAGTTTCCTCTTCAATTTTGAATTTTTGAGTTTTTTCGTGAAGAAGGGGGTTTCGGTTCGTTGATGAGGAAGAGGGTACTGATATTCTGCTGCTGTAGCTCTCGCTGTAACCTTTTTTGCCTTCGGAATTCGAAATTTGCGGATTAAATCTCTGGTTTTACTGTGTTTCAGTCCTTGAATTGGAAATTGGAAAAAGGAAAAAAAAAATCAAAGCGTTGAGGGAGTAAATCTATTTTGGAAAGTTGAACTGTTAGTTCAATGATTGATGGGGGCCTTTAGGGGTAGAAGGTTTAATGTGGATGGGGTAGATGGGAAAAGATGATGGCCTAAAAATCACAATGAGAATCCATACGTTTTTATTGACTTCTGTGTTTCTTGTTCAAAATTCAAATCTGCACCATCACATCCTACCCCACCAACCATTACCATAACCCTAAAGTCATATCCGGTGGAAAGAATATTAGAATAGTTTTGTGGTCCGCAAGTAACATATTCTGTACGAGTAATGTATGGTACAAAATATGGAGTTTCTTATTATTATTTTTTTTGAAGGGGGGGTTTAAGTTATTTCCGGGACACACTGTTGATACGTGTTGTCACATGAGATTTAATCATTCTAACTGCTGATTCATTTCCATTTAGCGTCACTTTAATTTTAGCTAATTTAGTGATGAATTAGCTAATTCAGTATTTATTTAAACACCCTTTTTTGTGCTTCACGCACATTCAAAAATAGACCATGTTCGTATGGTCCATGGATTTGTTGTTATATACTTAATGGTAATTGTAAGGGTATTTCAATAAAAATAGTATAGTGATCATAATTTTTTTTCTAATTCGATGATTTCGATTTAAATCGTTATATAACAAAAAATAATAATAATAATTGTAAGAGTGGATGAAAAAAAAAAATCATTGAGACATAGTAATATGTAAATGCTTACGTTCAAAATATTGATATATATATATATATTTAACGCATCTTTACTTTTGGTAGTAAAATTGAGCCTCTTTTTGTATGTAATGCAAGACAACATTATTCTTAATGGAAGAATAAATTCTTCGCTTCAATTTAATAACCTTAAATTTAAATATCAATATAATAGAAAAATAAATGTAATACAACAATATTTGTTATAAGTTGAAGGCCTCAAAAGCAACGAAGCCATGCGAGGAGTCCTTAAAAAAAAATAGCAAAAGCATTTATATCAAACTTGAAGATTGGCAAGGTAGGGTCTGAAATTTGCAGATGATGGGATTCACAGCCCCCCATCAGTTTTGCAGGATATCAAATTAAGCCTACGATAGATGTGGTTGTTGGGATCAATAATTTGATGTCACGTTACACTCTTTCTACTAATAAGGGTGACAAGTAAGCAAACATATAATGATAGTTTTAGTTTAAAAAAGAAAAAGAAAATCAACTTGTAATATTATATATATATTGTTAAATATTTTTTAAATGTAAAAAAAAAAAAAAAAAAAATCTATCAAATAGTATTTGACAAGTTTTTTTTTAAAAAAGAGAAGATAAGCTTAAAAAAAAAAACTCGGGCTCCAAGAGTTCACAATCCATGTCTGTGGGTCATTTGTATTTTATTTTTCTCAAATTATTTAGATTTCTCAAAAATTAAAAAAGAAAAAAAAAGGAATAGCCTTATAGTTAGGGAGGGAGTAAGACACCCTTTTACTTTCGTTTGGTAATATTTGGAGGCCAAGAAATAGTCCTTTCTATCTTTAAAACAATCAATGGAACCTTCCATCATTTCTTGCATTATGGTGTCCTTGAACTTGTTTTTCAACTGTCACAATTTACCGAAAATTTTGCATCTCTCTTTTCCTATTCTTGGTGGAAGTAACATTCAATGGCGTGATCCCATGATTCCCATGAACATAAAAGCAGTGCAGTGAAGTTTCCTGGGCACCAATTCCAGCATCAAGTCCTAATTTTGACAATTATTTAAAAGGAAAAAAAAACGATTTAAGAACCGGGAAAGGGTAATGTGGTCATATTGGAAATTACTTTTACAGGAAAATGACGACACCCAGTAGATTTTCAATTATATGTAACCAAATGTAAGTTCCAAAAGAAGAGATATTCCTAGCCACGAATATAAAGTAGAGCGAAATTTTTTTTTTAAATTTCAAAAAAGCCCTTTTACAAAAGCACCGTCCGATGAAAATTATTAGTGGATCATAGCCGTTGGAGATGCGCTCCAACAGGGTCGCCGAAAACGATAGATTTCGTGGTTGACCTGACCACTATCGATGCATCTAACTGGGGATTGGCGTTTAGTTCAAGTCAGGCTGTCGTTTTCCTCCGCAGCGCCTTTTTCTCGCTTTATGGCGACATGGGAATATGTACCAAGTATGTCGACATTTGCCGCTGTCACCGTTGCAGTCCATGAAGGATGGAGTCATATTGCGACACGTATTCTGAACTACCATGGGTACGGTGTTTGTCAAAGTAGTGCCCGCTATATCATCCGATTTTGTCCATGATACACCCTAAAA